>CM032162.1:40367385-40493560 GCA_018901935.1 Pugionium cornutum | reverse complement strand
AGGGTTAAAAACCTTTGGGCCCTGACCTCTCTTGCCACTAAAGCCCAAGTCTCTGATGTTCCTTGTGTTGTTGAGAAGCCTTGGACTCTAATTTGCTCTTCTGGCCCATTGTCCTTAGCTGTTCTTCCTCTAGAAGCTTGTCGACCCATAAGCTGAATTTGTGGAAGAGTGCTCTTGATCTGCTTCTTGTCATTCCTCCTGGAGGTACCACTGGTGTAGATACTTCCTCTAAGTGCATGTCTTGGAGCTGGTAGCTCATTTGGTCCGAGTCCTCTTGTGTAGAAGTGGAAGTATGCGTGTACTCGGCTGGATCGGCTGGATTGTGCGCGGTACTGGCCGGAATGAGTTCAGGACCGGCCAAGTTGATCCCGGAGTCGGCGGTGTCATCAGGGGGACCGGCGGTGTCATTCACGTCCCCACCAAGTGTGCCGGAAGCTTGGGCCTCTCCGCCGGCGATGTTGACCGGTCTGGTCCTATAGGTCGAGGGTCCGCGGTACTGTCTGGTCCGGCAGGCGCACCAGATGGTCCTGCTGTCTCGGGCAAGCTTCCTGGCCGGCCAGTCTGGTCTCCTGGCTGGATGTACGACCTGATGTTCTCATCATTCCTCCTCTTCAGTAGGTTTTGTCCTCAAACTGGATCATCTGCATGGAAAGGGGCCAAGTCAGTAACATTGAACGATTGGACACATTAAACTCACCTGGAAGCTCGATCCGTAGGCGTTGTTGTTGATCCTCTCGAGCACTCTGAATGGTCCATCTCCTCTTGGTGCTAGCTTGGAACTCCTTAGGTTTGGGAACCTCTCCTGCCAGAGGTGTAGCCACACCCAATCGCCTGGTTGAAAGATCACCTCCTTTCTTCCTTTGTTGGCATGAGTCACGACTGTCCGTCCTCTTCTCCAAGTTCTCTGCTACCTTCTGGTGTAACCTCCTTATGAACTCTGCTTTGGATGCTCCGTTGAGGTTGGTCATCTCAGCTGGTGGCAGTGGTGTTTGCTCCAATGGGGTGAGAGGGTTGAAACCGTATACCACTTCAAATGGGGTCTTCTTAGTTGCTGAGTGCACGGCTCGGTTGTAGGCGAACTCAATGAATGGCAGGCACTCCACCCAAGTCTTTAGATTCTTCCCTAGTGTTGTTCTGAGAAGAGTTGATAGGGTCCTGTTGATAACTTCAGTTTGGCCATCGGTTTGAGGATGGCAAGTGGTTGAGAAGAGTAGCTTCGTGCCTAGCTTTCTCCAAAGGGTCCTCCAGAAATGGCTGAGGAACTTGGTGTCCCTGTCTGATACGATGGTCCTTGGCACTCCATGAAGCCGTACTATCTCCCTGAAGAACAGCTCAGCTGTTTGTAAGGCATCATTGACATTGGCACATGGAATGAAGTGTGCCATCTTGGAGAATCTGTCCACCACTACAAAGATTGCATCTTTGTGGTTGATCTTGGCAGACCTAGAACAAAGTCCATCGAGATGTCCACCCATGGATGTGTGGGTATGGGCAGTGGGAGATACAACCCGTGAGGTTGCACTCGGGACTTTGCCTTCTTGCAAGTGATGCATCTTGCACAATGAGCTTCTACTGTCCTCTTGAGGTGTGGCCAGTAGAAGTGCTCCTTGACCACTGCTAGAGTCTTGTCGACACCAAAGTGGCCCATGAGTCCTCCTCCATGAGCTTCTCGGATGATAAGCTTCCTTAGTGATCCTTGTGGTATGCACAGCCTTCTTTCTCGGAACAAGAATCCTCATGGATGTAGGATTTGCCATGACTCCCTGTGCTACACTCCTTGTAGCTCTCAGCAAGGTCAGGATCATCCTTGTATAGATCCTTGATGTGCTCGAATCCTAGGACCTTTGCCTCCATGGTTGATATCAAGGCAAACCTCCTTGATAGTGCATCGGCTACCACATTGTCTTTGCCCTTCTTGTACTTGATGATGTACGGAAAGGTCTCTATGAACTCCATCCACCTGGCATGTCTCCTCTTGAGATTGGTTTGCCCTCTGAGGTGTTTGAGAGTCTCGTGATCAGTGTGGATCACAACCTCCTTGGACAGCAAGTAATGCTGCCAAGTCTCCAATGCTCGGACAAGGGCATAGAGCTCCTTGTCAGAAGTGGGGTAGTTCAGTGAGGCACCACCTAGCTTCTCACTGAAGTATGCCACTGGTCTCCCTCCTTGGGTTAGCACTGCTCATATGCCTATTCCAGAGGCATCACACTCCACTTCAAACGTCTTGTTGAAGTCGGGAAGGACTAACACTGGTGCGTGTGTAAGGCTGTCCTTCAAGGCCTTGAATGCCTTCTCCTGAGCTTCTCCCAGCTGAATCCCACGTTCTTCTTCACTACTGCCGTCAATGGTGAGGCAATACTGCTGAAGTTGGGCACGAACCTCCTATAGAAGCTGGCCAGTCCGTGGAAGCTCCTTACTTGGCTGATGTTTCCTGGTGTTGGCCATTCTTGTATGGCTCGAATCTTCTTCATCAACCTGTAGGCCCTGTGAACTCACAACAAAACCTAAAAGACAAGCTTATCAGTACAAAGGTGCACTTCTTGAGATTGGCATAAAGCTCTTCTTGTCGAAGGGTTTTAAGGACCATCTCAAGATGTGTGAGGTGTTCCCGTGAGGCACTTACTATAAACAAGTATGTCATCAAAAGTAAACTACCACAACTTACTGATGTACGCCCCTAAGAACTTGGTTCATAAGGCGCATGAACGTGCTTGGGGCATTAGTCAAGCCAAATGGCATGACTGTCCACTCATAGAGTCCTTGCTTTGTCTTGAAAGCGGTTTTCCACTCATCACCTTCCTTCATTCTTACCTGGTGGTATCCACTTTGAGGTCTATCTTGGAGAAGATCGTGGCTCCACTCAGCTCATCTAGCATGTCATCCAGTCGTGGTATTGGATGCCTATACTTGACTGTGATGTTGTTGATGGCTCGGCAGTCCACACACATGCGCCAAGTCCCATCCTTCTTGGGCACTAGTAGCACTGGTACATCACAAGGACTGAGGCTCTCTCTAACATATCCTTTCTCCAGGAGCTCCTTGACTTGCTTCTCAAGCTCTTTGGACTCCTCTGGACTCATCCGGTAGGCTGGCCGGTTGGGCAGGGCTGCTCGGGGCACTAGATCAATCTGGTGTTCTATGCCACGTAAAGGAGGCAAGCCTGCTGGTATCTCCTCTGGAAATACATCCTGGAATTTGTTGAGGAGAGTTGCTACTTCAGGAGGTAGCTCTACCTGTCCCTGTTCTATACTCAACACTTCCTTGAAAACCATTAGTAACATTAAGTCCTTCGAGGCTAAAGCTCTCCGGACATGACTAGGTTGAATAAGAAAGTTAGACTTGACAAGTTTCTTTTCCTTACTCATTTGGAGTTGTAGCTCATGTACTTGGGCAGGTGTAAGAGGAGCTAGGCTGACCTTTCTCTTGTCATGCACGAAGGTGTAGAGATTGGTTCTGCCATCATGCCTGGTCTCTTTGTCAAACTGCCATGGTCTTCCTAGTAGAAGATGGCCAGCTTGCATGGGCACCACGTCGCACGACCTGGTCTTGGTACTTGCCCACACTGAATGGCACAGTGACTTGCTCATGGATCTTGAGCTCCACTTTGTCATCAGCCATCTCAGTCTATATGGTCGAGGATGCCTTGTCTTCTCTAGACCTAGCTTATCAACCATATATGCACTAGCAACGTTAGTGCAAGAACCACCATCTATGATGAGGTTACATACCTTGCCCTTGATGGTGCAACGGCTGTGGAAGATGTTCTCCTTTGGATGGTCTCTGAAGGATCCACCATTGCAACTGAGGATCGTCTAGTGACCAGCACTTCCCCACATCAGGGTACTCAATGTCACCATATTCTCCTTCTGGTTCATAGTCCTCTTCATCTTGGGACTCATATTCTCCTGCCTCCGTAATCAGCATGACTCGGTTGTTTGGGCACTCCTTGAGATGTGTCCACGTCCCTGCACTTGAAACAAGTTATGTCACGTGATCTTTGAGGGTTAGAAGACTTACCAGGCTCTCTCTGGTCACGGGTGGGTTCAGGAGGCTTGCTCTTGAACCTTGACTCGATCTCTACGCTTTTGCCTTTGTCCACTGTCTTAGGCATGTTGCTTGGTGCCCAAGGTGTCTTAGGCTTGCTGCGGATGTCTTGGCTCTTACGTTTGATGTGCTGTTCAGCTTGCACAGATAGGTGGAACAAGTCCTTGAAGTCATTGTAGATTTGCCTTTCCACCTTGCAGCTGATCCTTTCTTGGAGTCCATCCAAGAATTGTGCCATCAATGCTTCTTCATCATCATTGAGCTCCAATCTGTTCCTTAACCTCTCGAACTCTTCATAGTACTCCTCTACTGATCTGGTACCCTGCTTAAGAGTACAAAACGTTGCAAATCCCTATGAAAGTAAGGTGGAACAAACCTTTGTCGCATGAGGTCTTTCATGTCGACCCATGAGTCTGGTCTCATTCTCTTCCTCCTTCTGTCAGATACCTCACGATCCCACCAGATGAGGGCATTGTCCGTGAGTTGTGCTACTGCCATTGAGACTCTCCTAGGTCCTGGTTGGTTGTAGTGATCAAAGATATGATCCATTCGCTTCTCCCAATCTAGGTAAGCCTCGGGGTCTACTTTTCCTGCAAAAGTTGGAGGAGTTAGTTTAACATCAGGATGAATTACCCGGTTATAGGTGTGTTCATCTCCATCCTCATGACGTCTAGGAGGCATTCTTGGTCTCTGGTGAAGACCATATGGCTCAAAGCCATCATCTTCTGCCTCTGGTTGCCGTGGAGGTCCTCTCGGCCTATGGTGATAGTTATGAGGTTGCGTGTCCTCATCTCCATCTGGCTGGGGTTCCTCCTGTTCGTGCCGTGTCCTAAGGTACTCAGGACCCTCAGGACGGGCTCAGCTCTCACGTGCCTTATGGCCTGGAATCTTACTGGTCTCTCCACGCTCCAACCTCTCGCCTATGGATGCGAGTTGTGTTTGGAGTGTGGTGAACATGGCCATCATGGCTTTGTCTCTATTCTCTTCTCCCATGTGTGCTACAAAGAAAGAAGACAATTAGGGTGCTCCTAAATTATTAGGAGGTTTTTTTTATATGGGTTTGAAAAAATGCAAAAGGAAAATCTAAAGAAAGGAAATTCAAAAAAGGAAACTTCCTAGACAACTTGTGCTAGCTGTCCAATTCAATCTTTTTATCTTTTTATTTTCTTTTTCTTTTTTTTTAATTTAACTTAAAATAAAGGAAATATGATTAAACAAAAGGAAAACGTGAATGCAATGCAAAAGTGAATCTAAACCCTAGTGATACACGGAGGCTAGATGCACTCGGTTTGGAGTTTGATGTTTTTTTGATTTTTCTTGAATGCGACTTAAACTAATGCAAGAACTAAACAAAACAAGCAAAAGGATAGAAACAACCTGGTTTAGGAGCTTTAAGCTCTGATACCAAAATGATACAAGCCTTGATTCAAGGATGTATGCGTGGGCTGTTTGTAGAAGATTAGGTGAGAAACTCAACCTTAGGCTTCTGGATAGGGGTTTTCTGGTTGGTAAACGATGGAAGGGTGAAGTGAACCACACGAGGGTGATGAACCTCGTGATAAATCACAAACTTAGAGCTAGGAGGGCTGGTCTCAACTAGGTTCTAAGCGCACAAGATTCTTGAGAGAAAACTTGTAGAAAAAGTTCTACTTTATTAATAATCAAAAGGTTGTCGAACTACAATGCTGGAAGGAGCCTTATTAATATGCTCGACAGCTTGACCTTCTAGGGTCGACTCAAATAAAGAAAAGGAAAGTTTACAAAAGTGCACAAAAGGAAAAGATACAAAAGTGTATAACCGAAAAAGGACCTATTCCTAAAATGTTCTTGACTCAAAAATGTAAAGCAACTAGATCCTACCCTGCAAAACAGAAAGAGGCATATATTGAATGTAAACTTACCTTAACTCACCTCACGGCCAAGAAATGGAAGGTGGCCGTCCTTGTGGCATGCACGCCTTGCTCCTAGTCTTGACTTGGAGTAGGGTTAAATATCTTTGGGCCCTGACCTCTCTTGCCACTAAAGCCCAAGTCTCTGATGTTCCTTGTGTTGTTGAGAAGCCTTTGGACTCTAATTTGCTCTTCTGGCCCATTGTCCTTAGCTGCTCTTCCTCTAGAAGCTTGTCGACCCATAAGCTGAATTTGTGGAAGAGTGCTCTTGATCTGCTTCTTGTCATTGCTCCTGGAGGTACCACTGGTGTAGATACTTTCTAAGTGCATGTCCTGGAGCTGGTAGCTCATTTGGTCCGAGTCCTCTTGTGTAGAAGTGGAATGCGTGTACGGCTGGATGGCCTGTGCTGGATTGTGCGTACTGGCGGAATGACTTCAGGACCGCCAAGTTGATCCCGAGTCGGTGTCATCAGGGGACCGCGGTGTCATTCACGTCCCCACCAAGTGTGCGGAAGCTTGGGCCTCCGCCATTGACGTCTGGTCCTATAGGTCGGTCCCGGTACTCCGCAGCGCCAGATGGTCCTGCTGTCTCGGGCAAGCTTCCTGGTCGGCCAGTCTGGTCTCCTGGCTGGATGTACGACCTGATGTCCTCATCAGACTCTCCTACCATATCTATGCAATCAAGCCTCGGGTCTACTTTTCCTGCAAAACTTGGAGGAGTTAGCTTAACATCTTACCCTGTTCATCTCCATCCTCATGATGTCTAGGAGGCATTCTTGGTCTCTGGTGAAGACCATATGGCTCAAAGCCATCATCTTCTGCCTCTGGTTGCCGTGGAGGTCCTCTGGCCTATGGTGATATGAGGTGTGTCCTCATCTCCATCTGGCTGGGGTTCCTCCTGTTCGTGCCGTGTCCTAAGGTGCTCAGGACCCTCACGGTCTTGCTCAGCTCTCACGTGCCTTATGGCCTGGAATCTTACTGGCCTCTCCACGCTCCAACCTCTCGCCTATGGATGCGAGTTGTGTTTGGAGTGTGGTGAACATGGCCATCATGGCTTGGCTGCCTCTATTCTCTTCTCCCATGTGTGCTACAAAGAAAGAAGACAATTAGGTGCTCCTAAATTATTAGGAGAGTTTTTTTTATGGGATTGAAAAAATGCAAAAGGAAAATCTAAGAAAGGAAATTGAAAAAAGGAAACTTCCTGACAACTTGTGCTAGCTGTCCAATTGAATTCTTTTATTTTCTATTTTCTTTTCTTTTCTTTTTTTTCTTTTTAATTTAACTTAAAATAATGGAAATATGAATTAAAAAAGGAAAACGTGAATGCAATGCAAAAAGTGAATCTAAACCCTAGTGATACACGAGGAGCTAGATGCACTCGGTTTGGGTTTGATGTTATTTTTGATTTCTTGAATGCGACTTAAACTAATGCAAGAATGAGCAAGCAAAGGATAGAAACAACCTGGTTTAGGAGCTTTAAGCTCTGATACCAAAATGATACAAGCCTTGATTCAAGGATGTATGCGCGTGGGTTGTTTGTAGAAGATTAGGTGAGAAACTCAACCTTAGGCTTCTGGATAGGGGTTTTCTGGTTGGTAAACGATGGAAGGGTGAAGTGAACCACACGAGGGGTGATGAACCTCGTGATAAATCACAAACTTAGAAGCTAGGAGGGCTGGTCTCGAATAGGGTTCTAAGCGCACAAGTCTCTTGAGAGAAAACTTGTAGAAGAAAATTCATCTTTATTAATATCAAAAAGGTTGTCGAACTAGAATGCTGGAAGGAGCCTTATTAATATGCTCGACAGCTTGACTTTCTAGGGTCGACTCAAATAAGAAAAGGAAAACTTACAAAAGTGCACAAAAGGAAAAGATACAAAAGTGTATAATCGAAAAAGGACCTATTCCTAAAATGTCTTGACTCAATAAAAGTAAATATTCTAGATCCTACCCTGCAAAACAGAAAGAGGCATATATTTGAATTGAAACTTACCTTAACTTACCTCCTGGCCAAGAAATGGAAGGTGGCCGTCATTGTGGCATGCATGCGCCTTGCTCCTAGTCTTCGACTTGGAGTAGGGTTAAGAATCTCTGGGCCCTGACCTCTCTTGCCACTAAAGCCCAAGTCTCTGATGTCCCTTGTGTTGTTTAGAAGCCATTGGACTCTTCCTTGCACTTTTGGCCCATTGTCCTTAGTCGATCTTCCTCTAGGAGCTTGTCGACCCATAAGCTGAATTTGTGGAAGAGTGCCTTGATCTATGCTTGTCATTGCTCCTGGTGGCACTACTGGTGTGGATACTTCCTCTAGATGCATGTCCTGGAGCTGGTAGCTCATTGGTCCGAGTCCTTTGTAGAAGTGGTGCACTCGGCTGGATGGCTGTACCGCTGGATGGGCGGAATGCTTCAGGACCGCCAATTGATCCGGAGATCACCAGAGGACCGCGTGTGTCCACGTCCCACCAAGAAGCTTGGCCTCTCCGCATGAGCTCTGGTCCTTGGTCGAAAAAGATGGTCCGCTGTCTCGGCAAGCTTCCTGGTCGGCCAGTCTGGTCTCCTGGCTGGATGTACGACCTGATGTCCTCATATGTAGCCTTGGCCATCCATGGAAACTCAAGTCAGTAACATTGAACGTGGACACATTAAACTAGTCGGCAAGCAGAATGGTCCAAAATCCTTGATTCACCTCTTGACTCCAGGATGAGTCGTAAGTCCTCCTTCTTGGGACATCAGCATAGGCACGACCAGCTTGCCGAGACAAGAGGCTGCTGCCACCTTCCATTGGTCGTTGGCCATGACACCGCCGACTTGGGATCAACTTGGCTTCTTCATTCCGGCCAGTTTACATCCATATGCTCGGACCAAATCTACCAGCTCAGGACATGCACTAGAGGAAGTTCTCACCAGTGGTGCCTCCAGTGACAAGAAGCAGATCAAGAGCACTCTTCCAGCTTATGGGTGACAAGCTTCTAGAGGAAGAGCAGCTAAGGACAATGGGCCAGAAGAGCAAATTAGAGTCCAAAGGCTTCTCAACAACACAAGGAACATCAGAGACTTGGGCTTTAGTGGCAAGAGAGGTCAGGGCCCAAAGATTTTAACCCTACTCCAAGTCGAAGACTAGGAGCAAGGCGTGCATGCCACAAGGACGGCCACCTTCCATTTCTTGGCCGTGAGGTTTAAGGTAAGTTTACATTGAATATTGCCTCTTTCTGTTTTGCAGGGTAGGATCTAGGCTTTACATTTTTGAGTCAAGAACATTTTAGGAATAGGTCCTTTTCACTTTTGTATTTTTCCTTTTGTGCACTTTTGTAAACTTTCCTTTTCTTATTTGAGTCGACCCTAGAAGGTCAAGCTGTCGAGCATATTAATAAGGCTCCTTCCAGCATTGTAGTTCGACAACCTTTTGATATTAATAAAGTAGAACTTTTTCCTACAAGTTTTCTCAAGAATCTTGCGCTTAGAACCTAGTTGAGACCAGCCCTCCTAGCTCTAAGTTTGTGATTTATCACGAGGTTCATCACCCTCGTGTGGTTCACTTCACCCTTCCATCGAATACCAACCAGAAAACCCCTATCCAGAAGCCTAAGGTTGAGTTTCTCACCTAATCTTCTCAAACAGCCCACATCCTTGAATCAAGGCTTGTATCATTTTGGTATCAGAGCTTAAAGCTCCTAAACCAGGTTGTTTCTATCCTTTGCTTGCTCATTCTTGCATTAGTTTAAGTCGCATTCAAGAAATCAAAAATAACATCAAACCCAAACCGAGTGCATCTAGCTCCTCGTGTATCACTAGGGTTTAGATTCACTTTTTGCATTGCATTCACGTTTTCCTTTTTTAATTCATATTTCCATTATTTTAAGTTAAATTAAAAAGAAAAAAAAGAAAAGAAAAGAAAATAGAAAATAAAAGAATTCAATTGGACAGCTAGCACAAGTTGTCAGGAAGTTTCCTTTTTTCAATTTCCTTTCTTAGATTTTCCTTTTGCATTTTTTCAATCCCATAAAAAAAACTCTCCTAATAATTTAGGAGCACCTAATTGTCTTCTTTCTTTGTAGCACACATGGGAGAAGAGAATAGAGGCAGCCAAGCCATGATGGCCATGTTCACCACACTCCAAACACAACTCGCATCCATAGGCGAGAGGTTGGAGCGTGGAGAGGCCAGTAAGATTCCAGGCCATAAGGCACGTGAGAGCTGAGCAAGACCGTGAGGGTCCTGAGCACCTTAGGACACGGCACGAACAGGAGGAACCCCAGCCAGATGGAGATGAGGACACACCTCATATCACCATAGGCCAGAGGACCTCCACGGCAACCAGAGGCAGAAGATGATGGCTTTGAGCCATATGGTCTTCACCAGAGACCAAGAATGCCTCCTAGACATCATGAGGATGGAGATGAACAGGGTAAGATGTTAAGCTAACTCCTCCAAGTTTTGCAGGAAAAGTAGACCCGAGGCTTGATTGCATAGATATGGTAGGAGAGTCTGATGAGGACATCAGGTCGTACATCCAGCCAGGAGACCAGACTGGCCGACCAGGAAGCTTGCCCGAGACAGCAGGACCATCTGGCGCTGCGGAGTACCGGGACCGACCTATAGGACCAGACGTCAATGGCGGAGGCCCAAGCTTCCGCACACTTGGTGGGGACGTGAATGACACCGCGGTCCCCTGATGACACCGACTCGGGATCAACTTGGCGGTCCTGAAGTCATTCCGCCAGTACGCACAATCCAGCACAGGCCATCCAGCCGTACACGCATTCCACTTCTACACAAGAGGACTCGGACCAAATGAGCTACCAGCTCCAGGACATGCACTTAGAAAGTATCTACACCAGTGGTACCTCCAGGAGCAATGACAAGAAGCAGATCAAGAGCACTCTTCCACAAATTCAGCTTATGGGTCGACAAGCTTCTAGAGGAAGAGCAGCTAAGGACAATGGGCCAGAAGAGCAAATTAGAGTCCAAAGGCTTCTCAACAACACAAGGAACATCAGAGACTTGGGCTTTAGTGGCAAGAGAGGTCAGGGCCCAAAGATATTTAACCCTACTCCAAGTCAAGACTAGGAGCAAGGCGTGCATGCCACAAGGACGGCCACCTTCCATTTCTTGGCCGTGAGGTGAGTTAAGGTAAGTTTACATTCAATATATGCCTCTTTCTGTTTTGCAGGGTAGGATCTAGTTGCTTTACATTTTTGAGTCAAGAACATTTTAGGAATAGGTCCTTTTTCGGTTATACACTTTTGTATCTTTTCCTTTTGTGCACTTTTGTAAACTTTCCTTTTCTTTATTTGAGTCGACCCTAGAAGGTCAAGCTGTCGAGCATATTAATAAGGCTCCTTCCAGCATTGTAGTTCGACAACCTTTTGATTATTAATAAAGTAGAACTTTTTCTACAAGTTTTCTCTCAAGAATCTTGTGCGCTTAGAACCTAGTTGAGACCAGCCCTCCTAGCTCTAAGTTTGTGATTTATCACGAGGTTCATCACCCTCGTGTGGTTCACTTCACCCTTCCATCGTTTACCAACCAGAAAACCCCTATCCAGAAGCCTAAGGTTGAGTTTCTCACCTAATCTTCTACAAACAGCCCACGCATACATCCTTGAATCAAGGCTTGTATCATTTTGGTATCAGAGCTTAAAGCTCCTAAACCAGGTTGTTTCTATCCTTTTGCTTGTTTTGTTTAGTTCTTGCATTAGTTTAAGTCGCATTCAAGAAAAATCAAAAAAACATCAAACTCCAAACCGAGTGCATCTAGCCTCCGTGTATCACTAGGGTTTAGATTCACTTTTGCATTGCATTCACGTTTTCCTTTTGTTTAATCATATTTCCTTTATTTTAAGTTAAATTAAAAAAAAAGAAAAAGAAAATAAAAAGATAAAAAGATTGAATTGGACAGCTAGCACAAGTTGTCTAGGAAGTTTCCTTTTTTGAATTTCCTTTCTTTAGATTTTCCTTTTGCATTTTTTCAAACCCATATAAAAAAAACCTCCTAATAATTTAGGAGCACCCTAATTGTCTTCTTTCTTTGTAGCACACATGGGAGAAGAGAATAGAGACAAAGCCATGATGGCCATGTTCACCACACTCCAAACACAACTCGCATCCATAGGCGAGAGGTTGGAGCGTGGAGAGACCAGTAAGATTCCAGGCCATAAGGCACGTGAGAGCTGAGCCCGTCCTGAGGGTCCTGAGTACCTTAGGACACGGCACGAACAGGAGGAACCCCAGCCAGATGGAGATGAGGACACGCAACCTCATAACTATCACCATAGGCCGAGAGGACCTCCACGGCAACCAGAGGCAGAAGATGATGGCTTTGAGCCATATGGTCTTCACCAGAGACCAAGAATGCCTCCTAGACGTCATGAGGATGGAGATGAACACACCTATAACCGGGTAATTCATCCTGATGTTAAACTAACTCCTCCAACTTTTGCAGGAAAAGTAGACCCCGAGGCTTACCTAGATTGGGAGAAGCGAATGGATCATATCTTTGATCACTACAACCAACCAGGACCTAGGAGAGTCTCAATGGCAGTAGCACAACTCACGGACAATGCCCTCATCTGGTGGGATCGTGAGGTATCTGACAGAAGGAGGAAGAGAATGAGACCAGACTCATGGGTCGACATGAAAGACCTCATGCGACAAAGGTTTGTTCCACCTTACTTTCATAGGGATTTGCAACGTTTTGTACTCTTAAGCAGGGTACCAGATCAGTAGAGGAGTACTATGAAGAGTTCGAGAGGTTAAGGAACAGATTGGAGCTCAATGATGATGAAGAAGCATTGATGGCACAATTCTTGGATGGACTCCAAGAAAGGATCAGCTGCAAGGTGGAAAGGCAAATCTACAATGACTTCAAGGACTTGTTCCACCTATCTGTGCAAGCTGAACAGCACATCAAACGTAAGAGCCAAGACATCCGCAGCAAGCCTAAGACACCTTGGGCACCAAGCAACATGCCTAAGACAGTGGACAAAGGCAAAAGCGTAGAGATCGAGTCAAGGTTCAAGAGCAAGCCTCCTGAACCCACCCGTGACCAGAGAGAGCCTGGTAAGTCTTCTAACCCTCAAAGATCACGTGACATAACTTGTTTCAAGTGCAGGGACGTGGACACATCTCAAGGAGTGCCCAAACAACCGAGTCATGCTGATTACGGAGGCAGGAGAATATGAGTCCCAAGATGAAGAGGACTATGAACCAGAAGGAGAATATGGTGACATTGAGTACCCTGATGTGGGGAAGTGCTGGTCACTAGACGATCCTCAGTGCAATGGTGGATCCTTCAGAGACCATCCAAAGGGAGAACATCTTCCACAGTCGTTGCACCATCAAGGGAAAGGTATGTAACCTCATCATAGATGGTGGTTCTTGCACTAACGTTGCTAGTGCATATATGGTTGATAAGCTAGGTCTAGAGAGGACACGGCATCCTCGACCATATAGACTGAGATGGCTCGATGACAAAGTGGAGCTCAAGATTCATGAGCAAGTCACTGTGCCATTCAGTGTGGGCAAGTACCAAGACCAGGTCGTGTGCGACGTGGTGCCCATGCAAGCTGGCCATCTTCTACTAGGAAGACCATGGCAGTTTGACAAAGAGACCAGGCATGATGGCAGAACCAATCTCTACACCTTCGTGCATGACAAGAGAAAGGTCAGCCTAGCTCCTCTTACACCTGCCCAAGTACATGAGCTACAACTCCAAATGAGTAAGGAAAAGAAACTTGTCAAGTCTAACTTTCTTATTCAACCTAGTCATGTCCGGAGAGCTTTAGCCTCAAGGACTTAATGTTACTAATGGTTTTCAAGGAAGTGTTGAGTATAGAACAGGGACAGGTAGAGCTACCTCATGAAGTAGCAACACTCCTCAACAAATTCCAGGATGTATTTCCAGAGGAGATACCAGCAGGCTTGCCTCCTTTACGTGGCATAGAACACCAGATTGATCTAGTGCCCGGAGCAGCCCTGCCCAACCGGCCAGCCTACCGGATGAGTCCAGAGGAGTCCAAGGAGCTTGAGAAGCAAGTCAAAGAGCTCCTGGAGAAAGGATATGTTCGAGAGAGCCTCAGTCCATGTGCCGTACCAGTGCTACTAGTGCCCAAGAAGGATGGGACTTGGCGCATGTGCGTGGACTGCCGAGCAATCAACAACATCACAGTCAAGTATAGGCATCCAATACCACGACTGGATGACATGCTAGATGAGCTGAGTGGAGCCACGGTCTTCTCCAAGATAGACCTCAAGAGTGGATACCACCAGGTCAGGATGAAAGAAGGTGATGAATGGAAGACTGCTTTCAAGACAAAGCAAGGGCTCTACGAGTGGACAGTCATGCCATTTGGCTTGACTAATGCCCCAAGCACCTTCATGCGCCTTATGAACCAAGTTCTTAGGGCGTACATCAGTAAGTTTGTAGTAGTTTATTTTGATGACATACTTGTTTATAGTAAGTGCCTACGGAACACCTCACACATCTTGAGATGGTCCTTAAAACCCTTCGACAAGAAGAGCTTTATGCCAATCTCAAGAAGTGCACCTTTTGTACTGATAAGCTTGTCTTTTAGGTTTTGTTGTGAGTTCACAGGGCCTACAGGTTGATGAGAGAAGATTCGAGCCATACAAGAATGGCCAACACCAGGAAACATCAGCCAAGTAAGGAGCTTCCACGGACTGGCCAGCTTCTATAGGAGATTCGTGCCCAACTTCAGCAGTATTGCCTCACCACTGACGGCAGTAGTGAAGAAGAACGTGGGATTCAGCTGGGGAGAAGCTCAGGAGAAGGCATTCCAGGCCTTGAAGGACAGCCTTACACACGCACCAGTGCTAGTCCTGCCCGACTTCAACAAGACGTTTGAAGTGGAGTGTGATGCCTCTGGAATAGGCATAGGAGCAGTGCTAACCCAAGGAGGGAGACCAGTGGCATACTTCAGTGAGAAGCTAGGTGGTGCCTCACTGAACTACCCCACTTATGACAAGGAGCTCTATGCCCTTGTCCGAGCATTGGAGACTTGGCAGCATTACTTGCTGTCCAAGGAGTTTGTGATCCACACTGATCACGAGACTCTCAAACACCTCAGAGGGCAAACCAATCTCAAGAGGAGACATGCCAGGTGGATGGAGTTCATAGAGACCTTCCGTACATCATCAAGTACAAGAAGGGCAAAGACAATGTGGTAGCCGATGCACTATCAAGGAGGTTTGCCTTGATATCAACCATGGAGGCAAAGGTCCTAGGATTCGAGCACATCAAGGATCTATACAAGGATGATCCTGACTTGCTGAGAGCTACAAGGAGTGTAGCACAGGGAGTCATGGCAAATTCTACATCCATGAGGGATTCTTGTTCCGAGAAAGAAGGCTGTGCATACCACAAGGATCACTAAGGGAGCTTATCATCCGAGAAGCTCATGGAGGAGGACTCATGGGCCACTTTGGTGTCGACAAGACTCTAGCAGTGGTCAAGGAGCACTTCTACTGGCCACACATCAAGAGGACAGTAGAAGCACATTGTGCAAGATGCATTACTTGCAAGAAGGCAAAGTCCCGAGTGCAACCTCACGGGTTGTATCTCCCACTGCCCATACCAACACATCCATGGGTGGACATCTCGATGGATTTTGTTCTAGGTCTGCCCAAGATCAACCACAAAGATGCAATCTTTGTAGTGGTGGACAGATTCTCCAAGATGGCACATTTCATCCCATGTGCCAATGTCAATGATGCCACACAAACAGCTGAGCTGTTCTTCAGGAGATAGTACGGCTTCATGGAGTGCCAAGGACCATCGTATCAGATAGGGACACCAAGTTCCTCAGCCATTTCTGGAGGACCCTTTGGAGAAAGCTAGGCACGAAGCTACTCTTCTCAACCACTTGCCATCCTCAAACCGATGGCCAAACTGAAGTTGTCAACAGGACACTATCAACTCTTCTCAGAACTACACTAGGGAAGAACCTAAAGACTTGGGTGGAGTGCCTGCCATTCATTGAGTTCGCCTACAACCGAGCCGTGCACTCAGCAACCAAGAAGACACCATTTGAAGTGGTATACGGTTCAACCCTCTCACCCCATTGGAGCAAACACCACTGCCACCAGCTGAGATGACCAACCTCAACGGAGCATCCAAAGCAGAGTTCATAAGGAGGTTACACCAGAAGGTAGCAGAAAACTTGGAGAAGAGGACCGGACAGTACGTGACTCATGCCAACAAAGGAAGAAAGGAGGTGATCTTTCAACCAGGCGATTGGGTGTGGCTACACCTACGGCAGGAGAGGTTCCCAAACCTAAGGAGTTCCAAGCTAGCACCAAGAGGAGATGGACCATTCAGAGTGCTCGAGAGGATCAACAACAACGCCTACCGGATCGAGCTCCAGGTGAGTTTAATGTGTCCAATACGTTCAATGTTACTGACTTGGCCCCTTTCCATGCAGATGAACCAGTTTTGAGGACAAAACCTACTGAAGAGGGAGGGAATGATGAGGACATCAGGTCGTACATCCAGCCAGGAGACCAGACTGGCCGACCAGGAAGCTTGCCCGAGACAGCAGGACCATCTGGCGCCTGCGGACCAGACAGTACCGCCGGACCTCGACCTATAGGACCAGACCGGTCAACATCGCGGCGGAGAGGCCCAAGCTTCCGCACACTTGGTGGGGACGTGAATGACACCGCCGGTCCCCTGATGACACCGACTCCGGGATCAACTTGGCGGTCCTGAAGTCATTCCGGCCAGTACACAATCCAGCCGGTACAGCCATCCAGCCGAGTACACACACTTCCACTTCTACACAAGAGGACTCGGACCAAATGAGCTACCAGCTCCAGGACATGCACTTAGAGGAAGTATCTACACCAGTGGTACCTCAGGAGCAATGACAAGAAGCAGATCAAGGCACTCTTCCACAAATTCAGCTTATGGGTCGACAAGCTTCTAGAGGAAGAGCAGCTAAGGACAATGGGCCAGAAGAGCAAATTAGAGTCCAAAGGCTTCTCAACAACACAAGGACATCAGAGACTTGGGCTTTAGTGGCAAGAGAGGTCAGGGCCCAAAGATTTTAACCCTACTCCAAGTCAAGACTAGGAGCAATGCATGCCACAAGGACGGCCACCTTCCATTTCTTGGCCGTGAGGTGAGTTAAGGTAAGTTTACATTCAATATATGCCTCTTTCTGTTTTGCAGGGTAGGATCTAGTTGCTTTACATTTTTGAGTCAAGAACATTTTAGGAATAGGTCCTTTTCGGTTATACACTTTTGTATCTTTTCCTTTTGTGCACTTTTGTAAACTTTCCTTTTATTTGAGTCGACCCTAGAAGGTCAAGCTCGAGCATATTAATAAGGCTCCTTCCAGCATTGTAGTTCGACAACCTTTTGATTATTAATAAAGTAGAACTTTTCTACAAGTTTTCTCTCACTTGTGCGCTTAGAACCTAGTTGAGACCAGCCCTCCTAGCTCTAAGTTTGTGATTTATCACGAGGTTCATCACCCTCGTGTGGTTCACTTCACCCTTCCATCTTTACCAACCAGAAAACCCCTATCCAGAAGCCTAAGGTTGAGTTTCTCACCTAATCTTCTACAAACAGCTTCCTTGAATCAAGGCTTGTATCAGGGAGAAAAAGTTTGTACATTTTGGTCAACCCAAAAGTTCCTAAACAGACTCCAAATACAGAGAGGATCAAAACTTGGAGGCATTCCACTCCTTCCCCAACAAAACCCCAGGGTGGATCTAGTTGCATTTCAAAACAAATCTCCAAAGACACAAGCATTAAATCTTGTGGAGCAGACATTCTTTCATACACTTCAAGAAGGAAGTGTAGAATGTCCATGAATTGGAAGAATCCCAAGATTGCTGAAAATTCTCACAATTGGACAAGCATGTGAGCTTCTGAAGATTTATCACGCTCCTGACACATGGCCAGCCACCAACCAGGCAAAGGAGGTTCAGTCCGCATCCGTGAGAGCTCACTCGCTGACCATCCTTCGGTAAAGGATGCCTGACATGGTCATCCAACACACTACCAAAACAACCACACAATGAATCTCAATGCTTTCGATATAAAGGAGATATACATTCTCAGGGAAGGATCCCGAAAGCAAGGTTCGGGTGCTCCATGGAAGACACCTCGGTGAACCTCTAGGGAGGATTGTTTTGCCTGGAAACCATGGAGGCCAGCTCCTAACTATTCTGATTGGCAACCTGATGTTCCTCGAAGTTCTCATCTTGATCAGATCAAGTACCTCTAAAAAATTCCTTGGTCTCTTAGAGAGCGGAGAAACTGAGGGTGTTCCAGTAAATGTGTTCAATGAAAAGTGCTTTTGTGGCATGGTCACGTGAGATGACCTGAGTCCCAGGTTCAAAAAGGGTATAAGAAGACCAACTTGGATGTGGCAAGGTTGTGTGCTTGGTTTAGTCATGACTGAATTGGAAAACTTGAAATGAATCCACCAAATGGTGCAGATTAAGGAAACGATGCTGTAGAATGATAAGTGTCTTGGCAAGAAATCCGCTTTTTGGTTCTAGAAGATGTAGGAACTTTTAGACCATGGAGAAGAGTTTTCTCAGCTCTGTTGGAATGATGGAAGGCAAGAACCACACGCTTCGTTGCCACAAACTTAGGGTCCTGTCACCAATGGGTCCTGTGATTCAGATACAAGCCTTGATTCAAGGATGTATGCTTTGTAGAAGATTAGGTGAGAAACTCAACCTTAGGCTTCTGGATAGGGGTTTTCTGGTTGGTAAACGATGGAAGGGTGAAGTGAACCACACGAGGGTGATGAACCTCGTGATAAATCACAAACTTAGAGCTAGGAGGGCTGGTCTCAACTAGGTTCTAAGCTTCTTGAGAGAAAACAAAAAGTTCTACTTTATTAATATCAAAAGGTTGTCGAACTACAATGCTGGAAGGAGCCTTATTAATATGCTCGACAGCTTGACCTTCTAGGGTCGACTCAAATAAGAAAAGGAAAGTTTACAAAAGTGCACAAAGGAAAAGATACAAAAGTGTATAACGAAAAAGGACCTATTCCTAAAATGTTCTTGACTCAAAAATGTAAAGCAACTAGATCCTACCCTGCAAAACAGAAAGAGGCATATATTCAATGAAACTTACCTTAACTCACCTCACGGCCAAGAAATGGAAGGTGGCCGTCCTTGTGGCATGCGCCTTGCTCCTAGTCTTCGACTTGGAGTAGGGTTAAAATCTTTGGGCCCTGACCTCTCTTGCCACTAAAGCCCAAGTCTCTGATGTTCCTTGTGTTGTTGAGAAGCCTTTGGACTCTAATTTGCTTTGGCCCATTGTCCTTAGCTGCTCTTCCTCTAGAAGCTTGTCGACCCATAAGCTGAATTTGTGGAAGAGTGCTCTTGATCTGCTTCTTGTCATTGCTCCTGAGGTACCACTGGTGTAGATACTTCCTCTAAGTGCATGTCCTGGAGCTGGTAGCTCATTTGGTCCGAGTCCTCTTGTGTAGAAGTGGAAATGTGTACTCGGCTGGATCGGCTGTACCGCTGGATTGTGCACTGGCCGGAATGCCTTCAGGACCGCCAAGTTGATCCCGGAGTCGGCGGCATCAGGGGACCGGTGTCATCACGTCCCCACCAAGTGTGCCGGAAGCTTGGGCCTCTCCGCAATGTTCTGGTCCTATAGGTCGAGGTCCGCGTGCTTGGTCCGGCGCGCCAGATGGTCCTGCTGTCTCGGCAAGCTTCCTGGTCGGCCAGTCTGGTCTCCTGGCTGGATGTACGACCTGATGTCCTCATCATTCCCTCCCTCTTCAGTAGGTTTTGTCCTCAAAACTGGATCATCTGCATGGAAAGGGGCCAAGTCAGTAACATTGAACGTATTGGACACATTAAACTCACCTGGAGCTCGATCCGGTAGGCGTTGTTGTTGATCCTCTCGAGCACTCTGAATGGTCCATCTCCTCTTGGTGCTAGCTTGGAACTCCTTAGGTTTAGGAACCTCTCCTGCCGTAGGTGTAGCCACACCCAATCGCCTGGTTGAAAGATCACCTCCTTTCTTCCCTTGTTGGCATGAGTCACGTATTGCCCGGTTCTCTTCTCCAAGTTTTCTGCTACCTTCTGGTGTAACTTCCTTATGAACTCTGCCTTGGATGCTCCGTTGAGGTTGGTCATCTCTACTGGTGGCAGTGGCATTTGCTCCAATGGGGTGAGAGGGTTGAAGCCGTATACTACTTCAAATGGTGTCTTCTTGGTTGCTGAGTGCACGGCTCAGTTGTAAGCGAACTCTATGAATGGCAGGCACTCCACCAAAGTCTTGAGGTTCTTCCTTAGTGTAGTCGTGAGAAGAGTTGATAGTGTCCTATTGACAACTTCAGTTTGGCCATCGGTTTGAGGATGGCAGGTGGTAGAAAAGAGTAGCTTCGTGCCTAGCTTCCTCCAAAGGGTCCTCCATAAATGGCTGAGGAACTTGGTGTCCCTATCTGATACAATGGTCCTTGGCACTCCACGAAGCCGTACTATCTCCCTGAAGAACAGCTCAGCTGTTTGCGTGGCATCATTGACATTGACACACGGAATGAAGTGTGCCATCTTGGAGAATATGTCCACCACTACAAAGATCGCATCTTTGTGGTTGATCTCGGGCAGACCTAGAACAAAGTCCATTGAGATGTCCACCAATGGATGTGTAGGTATGGGCAGTGGGAGATACAACCCGTGAGGTTGCACTCGGGACTTTGCCTTCTTGCAAGTGATGCATCTTGCACAATGAGCTTCTACTGTCCTCTTGATGTGTGGCCAGTAGAAGTGCTCCTTGACCACTGCTAGAGTCTTGTCAACACCAAATTGGCCCATGAGTCCTCCTCCATGAGCTTCTCGGATGATAAGCTCCCTCAATGATCCTTGTGGTATGCACATCCTTCTTTCTCGGAACAAGAATCCCTTATGGATGTAAAATTTGCCATGACTCTCTGTGCCACACTCCTTGTAGCTCTCAGCAAAGTCAGGATCATCCTTGTATAGGTCCTTGATGTGCTTGAATCCTAGGACCTTTGCCTCCATAGTTGATATCAAGGCAAACCTCCTTGATAGTGCATCGGCTACCACATTTTCTTTGCCCTTCTTGTACTTGATGACGTACGGGAAGGTCTCTATGAACTCCATCCACCTGGCATGTCTCCTCTTGAGATTGGTTTGCCCTCTGAGGTGTTTGAGAGTCTCATGATCATTGTGGATCACTAACTCCTTGGACAGCAAGTAATGCTGCCAAGTCTCCAATGCTCCGACAAGGGCATAAAGCTCCTTGTCATAAATGGGGTAGTTCAGTGAGACACCACCTAGCTTCTCACTGAAGTATGCCACTGGTCTCCCTCCTTGGGTTAGCACTGCTCCTATGCCTATTCCAGAGGCATCACACTCCACTTCAAACGTCTTGTTGAAGTCGGGCAAGACTAGCACTGGTGCATGTGTAAGGGTGTCCTTCAAGGTCTGGAATGCCTTCTCCTGAGTTTCTCCCCAGCTGAATCCTACGTTCTTCTTCACTACTGCCATCAATGGTGAGGCAATATTGCTGAAGTTGGGCACGAATCTCCTATAGAAGCTGGCCAGTCCGTGGAAGCTCCTTACTTGGCTAATGTTGCCTGGTGTTGGCCATTCTTGTATGGCTCGAATCTTCTCTTCATCAACCTGTAGGTCCTATGTACTTACAACAAAGCCTAAAAAGACAAATTTATCAGTACAAAAAATGCACTTCTTGAGATTGGCATAAAGCTCTTCTTGTCGAAGGGTTTTAAGTACCATCTCAAGATGTGTGAGGTGTTCCCGTAGGCACTTACTATAAACCAATGTATCATCAAAGTAAACCACTACAAACTTACTGATGTATGCCCTAAGAACTTGGTTCATAAGGCGCATGAAGGTGCTTGGGGCATTAGTCAAGCCGAATGGCATGACTGTCCACTCGTATAGCCTTTGCTTTGTCTTGAAAGCAGTCTTCCATTCATCACCTTCTTTCATCCTGACCTGGTGGTATCCACTCTTGAGGTCTATCTTGGAGAAGACCGTGGCTCCACTCAGCTCATCTAGCATGTCATCCAGTCGTGGTATTGGATGCCTATACTTGACTGTGATGTTGTTGATTGCTCGGCAGTCCACGCACATGCGCCAAGTCCCATCCTTCTTGGGCACTAGTAGCACTGGTACGGCACATGGACTGAGGCTCTCTCGAACATATCCTTTCTCCAGGAGCTCCTTGACTTGCTTCTCAAGCTCCTTGGACTCCTCTGGACTCATCCGGTAGGCTGGCCGGTTGGGCAGGGCTGCTCCGGGCACTAGATCAATCTGGTGTTCTATGCCACGTAAAAGAGGCAAGCCTGCTGGTATCTCCTATGGAAATACATCCTGGAACTTGTTGAGGAGAGTTGCTACTTCAGGAGGTAGCTCTACCTGTTCTTTTTCTACATTCAACACTTCCTTGAAAACCATTAGTAACATTAAATCCTTTGAGGCTAAAGCTCTCCGGACATGGCTTGGTTGAATAAGAAAATTAGACTTGATAAGTTTCTTTTCCTTACTCATTTGGAGTTGTAGCTCATGTACCTGGGCAGGTGTAAGAGGAGCCAAGCTGACCTTTCTTTTGTCATGCACAAAAGTTTAGAGATTGGTTCGCCATCATGCCTGGTCTCTTTGTCAAACTGTCATGGTCTTTCTAGCAGAAGATGGCCAGCTTGCATGGGCACTACGTCGCACACGACTTGGTCTTGGTACTTGCCCACACTGAATGGCACATTGACTTGCTCATGGATCTTGAGCTCCCCTTTGTCATCCAGCCATCTCAGTCTATATGGTCGAGGATGCCTTGTCTTCTCTAGACCTAGCTTATCAACCATATATGCACTAGCAACGTTAGTGCAAGAACCACCATCTATGATGAGGTTACATACCTTACCCTTGATGGTGCAACGGCTGTGGAAGATGTTCTCCCTTTGGATGGTCTCTGAAGGATCCACCATTGCACTGAGGATGCGTCTAGTGACCAGCACTTCCCCACATCAGGGTACTCAATGTCACCATACTCCTCTTCTGGTTCATAGTCCTCTTCATCTTGGGACTCATATTCTCCAGCCTCCGTAATCAACATGACCCGGTTGTTTGGGCACTCCCTTGAGATGTGTCCACGACCCCTACACTTGAAACAAGTGATGTCACGTGATCTTTGAGGGTTAGAAGACTTACCAGGCTCTCTCTGGTCACGGGTGGGTTCAGGAGGCTTGCTCTTGAACCTTGACTCGATCTCTATGCTCTTGCCTTTGTCTACGGGCTTGGGCATGTTGCTTGGTGCCCAAGGTGTCTTAGGCTTGCTGCGGATGTCTTGGCTCTTACGTTTGATGTGCTGCTCAGCCTGGACAGATAGGTGGAACAAGTCTTTGAAGTCATTGTAGATTTGCCTTTCCACCTTGCGGCTGATTCTTTCTTGGAGTCCATACAAGAATTATGCCAACAATGCTTCTTCATCATCATTGAGCTCCAATATGTTCCTTAGCTTCTCGAACTCTTCATAGTACTCCTCTACCGATCTAGTACCCTGCTTAAGAGTACGAAAAAAACGTTGCAAGTCTCTATGAAAGTAAGGTGGAACAAACCTTTGTCGCATGAGGTCTTTCATGTTGACCCATGATTATATGGGCCTCATTCTCTTCCTCCTTCTGTCAGATACCTCACGATCCCACTAGATGAGGGCGTTGTCCGTGAGTTGTGCTACTGCCATTGAGACTCTCCTAGGTCCTGGTTGGTTGTAATGATCAAAGATATGATCCATTCTTCTCTCCCAATCTACGTAAGCCTTGGGGTCTACTTTTCTTGCAAAACTAGGAGGAGTTAGCTTAACATCAGGATAATTTACCCGGTTTTAGGTGTGTTCATCCCCATCCTCATGATTTCTAGGAGGCATTCTTGGTCTCTGGTGAAGACCATATGGCTCAAAGCCATCATCTTCTGCCTCTGGTTGCCGTGGAGGTCCTCTCGGCCTATGGTGATAGTTATGAGGTGGTGCGTCCTCATCTCCATCTGGCTGGGGTTCCTCTTGTTAGTGCCGTGTCCTAAGGGGCTCAGGACCCTCAGGAAAGTCTTGCTCAGCTCTCACGTTCCTTATGGCCTGGAATCTCACCGGCCTCTCCACGCGCTCCAACCTCTAGCCTATGGATGCGAGTTGCGTTTGGAGTGTGGTGAACATGGCTATCATGGCTTCGGTTGCTTCTCTATTTTCTTCTCCCATTGTGTGCTACAAAGAAAGAAGACATGTTAGGATGCTCCTAAATTATTATGAGGGTTTTCTTTTTATAAGGATTCAAAAATTTTGCAAAAAGGAAAAAAATCTGAGAATTGGAAATTCAAAGATATGAAGATTTGAGAAAAAGGAAACTTTCTTGACAACTTGTGCTAGCTGTCCAATTCGAATTCTTTTAGTATTCTTTCTATTTTCTTTTTCTTTTCTTTTTAATTTAACTTAAAAATAAAGGAAATATGATTTAAGCAAAAAGAAAAACGTGAATGGCAATGCAAAAGTGAATCTAAACCCTAGTGATACACGTAGAAGGCTAGATGCACTCGGTTTGGAGTTTGATGTTATTTTTTGATTTTTCTTGAATGCGACTTAAACTAATGCAAGAACTAAAAACAAAACAAGCTAAAGGATAGAAACAACCTTGTTTAGGAGCTTTAAGCTCTGATACCAAAATGATACAAGCCTTGATTCAAGGATGTATGCGCGTGGGCTGTTTGGAGAAGTTTAGGTGAGAAACTCAACCTTAGAGTTCTTGGATAGGGGTTTTTGGGTTGGTATTCGATGGAAAGGTGAAGTGAACCACACGAGGGGTGATGAACCTCGTGATAAATCACAAACTTAGAGCTAGGAGGGCTGGTCTCAACTAGATTCTAAGCGCACAAGATTCTTGAGAGAAAACTTGTTGGGGAAAAAGTTCTATCTTTATTAATATCAAAAAGGTTGTTGAACTACAATGCTGGAAGGAGCCTTATTAATATGCTCGACAGCTTGACCTTCTAGGGTCGACCCAAATAAGAAAAGGAAAACTTACAAAAGTGCACAAAGGAAAAGATACAAAAGTGTATAATCGAAAAAAGGACCTATTCCTAAAATGTCTTTGACTCAATAAAGTAAATATTCTAGATCCTACCCTGCAAAACAGAAAGAGGCATATATTCGAATTGAAACTTACCTTAACTTACCTCATGACCAAAAAATGGAAGGTGGCCATCCTTGTGGCATGCACACGCCTTGCTCCTAGTCTTCGACTTGGAGTAGGGTTAAGAATCTTTGGGCCCTGACCTCTCTTGCCACTAAAGCCCAAGTCTCTGATGTCCCTTGTGTTGTTGAGAAGCCATTGGACTCTTCTTTGCATTTTTGGCCCATTGTTCATAGTCGATCTTCCTCTAGGAGCTTGTCGACCCATAAGCTGAATTTGTGGAAGAGTGCCCTTGATCTGCTTCTTCTCATTGCTCCTTGAGGTACCACTGGTGTAGATACTTCCTCTAGGTGCATGTCCTGGAGATGGTAGCTCATTTGGTCCGAGTCCTCTTGTGTAGAAGTGGAAATGCGCGTGTACTCGGCTGGATCGGTTGTACCGGCTGGATTGTGCGAGGTACTGGCCAGAATGCCTTCAGGACTGGCCAAGTTGATCCCGGAGTTGGCGGCATCACCAGAGGGACCGGCGGTGTCATCCACGCCGCCACCAAGTGTGCCGGAAGCTTGGGCCTCTTTGCCGGCAATGCTGGTTGCTCTGGTCCTTGTGGTCGAGGGTCTGGCGGTACTGCTTGGACCGGCAGGCGTGCCAGATGGCCCGGCTGTCTTGGGCAAGCTTCGTGGTCGGCCAGTCCGGTCTCCTGGCTGGATGTACGACCTGATGTCCTCATCAGGAACCGTTGCTCACCACAAATTACATCCTCGACAAAATACCACACAAAACAACCGGCAAAACGCTATATGAGTTGTGGAAAATCATTGTACCTTCGTACAAATACCTGAAAGTGTCGGGGTGCCTAGCAAAAGTAGTAGTACCTCCTCCTAAAAAGGTCACAATTGGACCTAAAAGTGTGGTTTGCATATACATAGGATATGCACACAATAGTAGTGTTTATCGATTTCTGGTACATAAATCGGATATACCAGATATCCATGTCAATACGATTATAAAATCAAAAAATACAAAAAAATTTTAGAACGTGTTTTCGTGTAAGGATAAACATCCAAAACGAGCACGTAAAGAAAGTGATGCAATAACCTCCATAAATGAGGCAAGCACATCTAGTACTTCACTAACTGAAGTAGAAAATTTTGAAGATGAACCTAGAGGAAGCAAAAGAGCTCGTAAGGAAAAATCTTTTGGTGATAATTTCTTGACGATATTTCTTTTAGAAAATGAACCGAAAACATTCACCGAAGCCATGTCTACACCTGATGAACCTTCATGGAATGAAACTCTGAATAGTGAGATCGACTCTATTATGTAAAACCATACATGAGAGATAACCGATCTACCATAAGGCTCTAAGACAGTAGGGTGTAAATGGATTTTCAAAACAAAATTGAAGATCGATGGTTCAATAGAGAAGTACAAGGCTAGACTTGTGGTGCAAAGATTATGGCAAAAAGAAGGTTTAGATTTCTTTGACACCTCTTCTCCAGTAACGAGAATAACTTCAATAAGAATGATGATAAGCATCGCATCATTGAGGGACTTGGAAATACATCAAATGGATATAAAAACTGCTTTTCTAAATGGTGATTTAGAAGAAGAGACTTATATGAAACAACCTGAAGGTGTTGTCGCTGGTCAAGAGTACAAAGTGTGTAGACTTGTAAAGTCATTGTACGGACTTAAACAATGTCCTAAACAATGACATGAAAAATTTGACAATGTAATGATGTCAAATGGTTTCAGCATAAATGAATGCGATAAGTGTATCTACATCAAAAATACGCCAAATGGATATATTTTGTTATGTTTATACGTGGATGATATGCTTATCATTGGTAGCAATAAAGACATGATCGATCAAACTAAGAATCTACTTAGTGGAAAGTTTGACATGGAAGATATGGGATTAGCGGATGTTATTTTAGAAATCAAGATAGCTAGACAATTTGAAGGAATCATCCTATCTCAATCTCATTATGCTGAAAAGATATCTCAATCTCATTATGCTGAAAAGATACTTCAGCGGTTTAAGAACTACTCAAATGGAAGTGCAAAAACTCCTGTCGACCCTCAACTTCACTTGACCAAAAATTTGGGTGAAGCGGTGTCATAGCTAGAGTATGCACGAGTGATCAAAAGCTTGATGTACTTAACAAATTATACTAGATCCGATCTGGTGCATTCAGTAAATGTACTAAGTTGCTACATCAGTAATCTAGGACATAATCATTGGAAAGCTATAACTAGAGTATTAAGCTACCTAGGTTATAAGAAAGATTATGGGTTGCACTATGGTAGAGAACCCGGAGTTTTGGAAGGATATAGTGATGCGAACTGGATATTTGACTCCAAAAACTCGAAATGCACGAGTGGATATATCTTTACACTTGGTGGTGCAGTAATGTCATGGAAATCTTCCAAAAAAATTCTGTTAGCCAGATCGACCATGGAATATGAGTTCATAGCTTTGACAAAGCTGCAGAAGAAGCAGAATGGCTTCGTAATTTTTTGGAAGATATCCCGATGTGGGAAAAACCAATACCAGCAATACGTGTACATTGTGATAGTCAATCGGCTATTGCTCGGGCACTAAACAATCTTTATAATGGTAAATCGCATCATATATGAAGACGACATAAAACCATTAGGCACTTGATCTCAAGTGGTGTAATCACGGTAGATTACATCAAATCGGCTGCTAACCTAGCGGATCCGTTTACTAAAGGTTTAGCTCGAGATCAAGTCGTACAATCATCAAGAGGAATGGGTCTAAAGCCTATGAATAAAGATGAAGTTTGATGGAAACCTCACCTATGTGACTAGAGATCCCAAGATTTAGGTTCAAAAGGACAACTAAGTCAAGCGGAATTTGAAAAAACACTATGAGACTTACGTCTCTACCCAGTTCCTAGGATGATAAACAATGTTATTACCTGTATGTGTGTAGGATAAACGTTTCTTTTAATGATTTGAGACCATAGCTTTGACATATAAGTAGAGTATGACAGGATGCTCATTAAAACAAAACTAATGACGAATCACCTTATAAGTGTGAAATGGGGCCATTTCTAGGAGAATAAAGGAAAGGCTATATTCTCCAAGTTCACTCATGATTAATCAGGCAAGTCCACGGCCACAATGGACACAATAGAGAACATAGTTCTACGAGAAATGAAACTGTGTTATACCTGTTATCTCGGTTTACATCGAATCTCGGGTGGTTCAAGACATCAAGTTCACCTCCTAGTCGAGTAAACCTGACAGATATTAACAATGAGTGGTTCAAAGTTGAAACATGCCACCAACTCAGATACAGTGAATTTTCGTTTATACTCTCGAAAGTTCTTCTGTGTAGTCTATAGAATATGTCTAGATAGTATAATTCATCGAGTCTATCGAGCCTACATATGTTTAGAGTCATTTCTATTCATGTGGGGCATTGTTGGAATAATTTTATGAAACAAATTTGCATGTTCAATTTGGGTAATATGATCCAAATATTGATTATAAAAATTATTGGAATGTGAATGAGAAATGAGTCATTGAGCTCATAATAAGCCATACATTTGTTGGCTAATTTAATGAGACGGGACAAAAGTCCCACATTGGAAATTTGAGGGAAAATCCTCTATTATATAAATGGGAAAGCTCATGTAGTAGCTTAAAAGAGTTGGAGAGAAAAGAGGTCAATCCACGCGTGCGTCACCACCGCTGGGCTGGTCACGGGCTCGGATCTTGGGTCTTTGGTCTTGGGTTTTGGGTTTTGGATCTTGGCAAAGGGCCGTAGGCCCAATAAGGTTCTTTTTGGGGCAAATTTTGGTTACGGTTTTGGTCCAAAACTGAGTCAAAACCTAAACCGTACTCACATTTTTCTCTTCTAACCGTCCACGATTTTCTCGTCGGTTCGATTTCCTCCCACGATTTAGTGTTGTGAAACCGCTCCCTTAAGGCTATAAAAACGAGCTATATTGCCTCATTAAGCCTCTCGATCCTTCTTCACATTCCCACACGAAAATCGTTCAGAAATAGTTCATCTCGTCGTCCTGCTCTTTTTTCACTGTAAGTCTCGAGAGTATAGCGTAAAAATCTGTTCGTAGATTATATAATCGGGTGTTATGATTATATTCTCATCGTGGTTGTATCCTGAGATTTATAATCTCATCAAACTGGCATACTGCAGGAGATTTATTGAATTAAGGAAACATATCAAATCTCGGTTGCACGAATTTATCTTTTTCTTAATTCGATTTTCAGTCGTTTTGATTCGCAAATCATTTTTTGTATCGTGATTTTTATATTTGGTTTTTCGCGATTTAACATCTCCTTCATCGATCGACTGAGAGATGAGGAACACAATTAACACTCGGCGCAAACGTAACAAATTCAGAAAACTCATGGCATTGTGGTAATACTAACTGCTACATTTTCAAATTCTCTATCTCCCTTGTTTTTTTCTCTATTTTTTTGACAAGACACATGTATATTGAGATGGTCTGTTCAGCTTAGTTGCATATTCATAGAGCTATTTCGTCATACATTTAATTGATAATCTAATTATTTTTACTATGATACTTGTAAAAGTAAAGAAAAGAAAATTATAACTTTTTTTTGGATCAAACACACTAGCAATAATCACAAGTAGATTCATATTGATAACTTCATCCCAATATTTGTCAAACTTATTTTTCATACTTGTTGCTTCTTTGCTTAATTCTTCATCACTATTGTTGTTCAATAGCATCGAATTTTTGACAATACCATTTGTAACAAATTGAAGATGTCCCTATTTTAGATGCTGAGAATAACAAAGTGTAGTTTGAACAATATTTTCAAAAATCTCACCGGCCTTTGCAATGCATCCTAACTAAAATTTGTTGGAGTTTCAACATGGTTTTGTCTATTTTCTTCTAATTAAATTAATACTCATTATAAAGTTTGTCTTCAGCCAATAACTTCTCAAAAGCAATTCTTCACTTAAGGGCAGCTTAGCTAAGTGGAATTCCACTAAGTAACACAATACAACGACAAATTTCCTGAATAAATGTTTTCAGTGTTTACCCGTAATTAAAACAAAAAGATGACATCATATACATCACCACATTTCAAATAGCAACAATAGTATTATCAAATTGGCAGCTCATTAGAAAAAATCATCTCATTCATTCATCATGTTTATTGTCGATCGCAGTTTTCTACAATTGCAGGTACAATAAATTATTGTTTATTTATGTATCGTAGCTATATGTAGTTAATCGCAGTAGACATATGATACATTATGCGTTGTAATTTGTTAAACGCTGATTAAAACAACAATACTATTAAAAATCGGCGAAATATGGAAATAACAATTACACGTAATTTCCAATATTGCACTTTCATAAAGGAGTTATGTGGAAATAACAACTACATGTAATTTCATCATCACTGATGCTTGATTCAGCTCTTAGACAAACTAAAGGTAAGCATATTTCATTTAGAAAAGACAAGCATATTCCAAGTTATCCCATTATTAATACGCAACCATACCTGATTAAGTTTTAGACAAAACACTATATAGATTATCAAATTCGAACAAGTTTGGTTATTGATGAGATCATCGATCCAAGCTTTAATTAATAAGCCGCCCAACTGATCCGAGTAGCATACCGAGGGCCGAACAATCGCAAAAAAAACACATGAAACTATTTCCATGAATTCAACCCTAATCAAGAATAAGGTTAGCCAATTCCTGGCCAGTCTCTTGACCTAGCCTATAATCCTAAGTTAGAGAAGTACCACTTCCTACCCATCTTATCAAAATTCAAAACATTTTCTAATTTTAATGTTTCACCAACTGTTCAAAGTTCCAACAACTACATTCTTTAAGTGTAAGCACCTCTCTGGTTTTTAATTTTTCTTAAAAAAAATTTATAAGAACTCTATATAAAACTCATTAGAGCATTGTAAAGAAACAACACAAATACATAATTTTCTTTAAATAATCTTTCGAGTTCTATATACAAAGACAAGGTATTTGATAGTGAATTTAGTGTGTGAAACACTCTTCTCTTATGAAGTCACGACTAGTTAGTTTGAGAGATTCAAACTCTTTTGGTTTATCTTTTTGATCGTGTGATTTGGTCAAAATACTCTCACTTTAGTTTCCTTTCCCTTTTAAACCAAGAGAGATTCTCAGCCATTGCGAATCACTGCCGTACCGAATTGTAGGATTGAGATTCAATATTACATCAACTATGAATACACAACATAGTAGATTCAATTTGGATTCAACAAAAATATTCGGAAAAGTTCCTAATGTATCCAATCCGACTATCAAGATTCTCAAACTAATCCAACAAATTCAATCAACAAAAGTTTAAGTAATGACAAAAGAACATAGAAATAAATAGATTCTTGCAAGTTTTCTCATCAGTTTCATGAAGAATAGATAAAACTGCGTTAGTTCCAAAACCGATTGTATACCTTATTACAAAGAAAAGAGAAGAAGAAACTATAACATAATTTGTGTACACAAATTATTATTGATAAAAGTCAACAAATTTTCATGCTCTGTTTTATAGTAGAAGAACAGAACAACAAACTCTTAACAGAATAAACAAGTTATTGACATGTGTATATTCACATTTGATTAGTCTTGGTAAAAATGGAGTGTAATTTGATGAAACACCCATGATCAATAGTGTCATTAACTGAGTTAGATGTACAAATTTGAACTACAAGAAAACAGCGTATTTCCGACGGCCGTATCCGTCGGAAATATGTCGGTAAAATGGTTTCTCGACTACTTTCCGATGAAACTAGTCCGTCGGGACTATTTCGTCGGAAATGCTCTTCCGTCGGGAAGGTATCGAGAATTTCCGACGGATTAGCGATTAAATGTGCCATCGGAAAATTCCGACGGATGTTCGATGACATCCTTCCGTCGGAATTAACCGACGGATCTGCGATGGTCCGGATACATCGGAAAATGCCGACGAATTTTCGAGGGAATTTTCCGATGACTTGTGCCGTTGGAAATATTGTCCGATGATATTTCCCGACGGTTTATAACCATCGGGATGCAGCAACACATTTCTGACGGATTGGTCCGTCGGGAATGTCCGACGACAGTAGCCGTCGGAAACACCAAATAATTGAAAAAATAAAAAAATTATTTTTTTAATATTTATATTTTTAAAATATTTAATTATTTAATTAAATATTTTAAAAATATAAATATTAAAAAAATTAATTTTTAATTTTAATTTTAATATTTAAATTAATATTATTAAAAATAATCATACAATTAATAAAAATAATATTATAAATATTAATATTATTAAACATTTATTTTAAATTACAAATTACAAAGGAGGAGCAGGAGGAGAAGGAGGAGAAAAAAAGTCATCAGGCAATTTATTTTTTATCATTTCTACAAAGTTTTTGAGATTATTCATCTCTATTTTCATGGACGCCATTTCTTCTTTTAACTGTTCATTTTCCTCGTTTGTACTTGTAGATGTTGCGCCACCAGTATCTGCAACTCTCCCGAGTCCTGGATGACGACCCTTTGAAAATGGTACTTCCTGTAAAAATAAAAAATATTATTAAAAATTTAATAAAAATTATTATAATATTAATTATATATTTTTTTTAAAAAAAACTTACATCAAGAACGAGACGGTTAATCTCAAAACATGGCAATTCAGCGACCGAAGATGAAGAACCAACTTGAGATTGCTGGGTTAGAATATCACTTTTTTTCTTTTTTACTTTTTCGATGATCTCACTAACGAGACCATCTTGGATACGACCAGTCTTTTTGTTTGTGTGGACGGCCTCGAGAAGTTGCAAGTGATCTGGAGGCGCTCCAATTTCTTGTGCCTAAAAATAAAAAAATTCTAAATTAATAATTTAAAAACTTTTAAATAATAATAAATAATTAATATAATAATTAATTTACCAATTGATCGGCTCGTCTGAGAAAACTAGTCGATCCGGCATTGTGAATATAAATGCCTTTGCCTCCTCGGTCGCTCTTCCGGTTTCCCGAATTAGTTTTCGAGATAACCTCAGCGGTGGAAGATTCCCAATAACGAATAAAATCGTTCCAAACCGACTCATTCAACCCTCTTGGTTTATCTTTTCCCTTTTTCCATTTTTGTTTCCATTCGATCATATGGCGGGAAAATTGTATTGCAGCCTCTTTTTCGAAAGCGTCTTCCACCAATTTTGTGTTCATGGGATCCCATGTAAATTCTTGCTGCGAAATTTTAATATATATTACTAAAAATTATTATTAAAAAATATTTAAAATAATTATATATTTAAAATTTAAATAACGTACCGCAAACGTCCTGAACCAAATCTGACGTTCTTCGTACGGAATATCTCGAAATTTGGTATATGATTTATTCAAAAGAGAATGAAGCATCTTTAATATAGATTTGCTTATTCCATTGTTTGAAATACCAAACCTACGAATTTTTATTACAATAGTATTAAAATAATTATTTTAAATATAATTATAGAATAGTATTAAAATAATTATTTTAAATATAATTATAGAAAAATTAATTTACCATGTCGAGTTTCCTTGACGTCTCGGATCGAGAAATGTGAGAAGTTCATGACCAGGCTGCTGAACCAATTCTTCAATTGTCATTGGTCGGAAAGAATCATTTGCAGATTCTGGAACTTGAGTTGGTATAAAACTCGGAGTCGATGACTCACCACGTCTTTGGTAATCTTGATACGACCTATAATTTTTTAATGTTTATAATATTTTTATAAAAAAATAATTTTAATAATATTTAAATAAAAGTTGATTTTTAAAAACCTTGAAACTTTGTCAATTATAAAATCATTATATCTTTGTTGTTTCGATTCAAGAAAAATTATAATAATTTTTAAAACAATAAAAATCAAATTATGGACAATTGAAAAAATAACGCTATTTTGAGATTTATTTTTCAATTTTCCTTGTAAAAAATCAAATTAAAACGTGAATTTAAGAGGGAAGAAGATCCGGCAAATCCAATCTAGCTTTCAAATTATCTTTTGTTTTTCCTTGCACATTTAGAACGGTATTCATTATGTTGTCGAAAAAATTCTTCTCAATGTGCATAACATCTAGATTATGGCGCAACAAATGGTCCTTCCAATATGGTAAATCCCAAAAAATACTCTTCTTGTGCCAATTATGGTATTCGCCACAACCATCAACAGGGTAATGTCCGTTACCTCCACAAGAAGTCGTTCTCTCAGCACCAAAATCTCTAAGTTGAGTCAACATATAATTCCCGTCAAAAATAGGAGGTGGAGCATCAAAATTTTTTTTGTTTTTCCTAAACAATGTCGTGCTCCGGCGATATGGATGATCTTGTGGTAGAAATCGACGATGACAATCGAACCAACTAGTCTTTCGTCCGTGTTTCAGTTGGAAAGCATCAGTATTATCTTGACAATATGGGCATGCTAATCTTCCATGCGTCGACCATCCTGATAACATACCATATGCTGGAAAATCACTTATCGTCCACATAAGTACAGCTCGCATCAAGAAGTTTTGTTGGTTGGAAACATCGAATGCTTCGACACCATTTTCCCATAATATTTTTAACTCATGAATTAGTGGCTGCAAGAAAATATCAAGCGATCGCTTAGGATGCTCTGGGCCAGGGGCGAGAATCGTTAGAAATAAAAACTCTCGTTTCATGCACAAAGAAGGAGGCAAATTATAAGGTGTAACGATAACTGGCCATAACGAGTATTGCCTCCCATGCTTCCCAAAAGGATTGAATCCATCTGTAGATAACCCGAGGTATACGTTTCTAGGCTCATATGCAAAACTAGGATAAACCTGTTGAAAATGTTTCCATGCTTCCGCATCCGAGGGATGCACAATTTCTCCATTCGAATTATGTTCTGCATGCCATCTCATAGGTTTTGCCGTGTGTTCAGATTGATATAACCTCTTTAACCTCTCTGTTAATGGCAAATACCACATCCGTTTATGCGGAATAGGTACTCTACCGCTTGTCTCTTGAAATCGAGGTTTGTGACAAAATCGACACTTCTTGCGGTTTTCATCATTTCTCCAATAGATCATGCAATTGTCAATACATACATCGATCATCTGATATGGCAATCCAAGACCAGATACAAGTTTTTGAACCTCGTAATATGAAGCAGGTGCAATATTATCTTCAGGTAATATATCTCTAACAAAATCAGCTATCGCATTCACACAATCTTCAAGCAAGTTGAAATCCGTCTTTATCGTCATCAACCTGCTTGCAGCAGATAAAGGCGATAATCCATCTCTACATCCTTTATACAAAGGCTGCTTGGATGCATCTAACATATCAAAAAATTTCTGGGCTTCCATATTAGGTTCCTCTATTCTGCTAATATCTTCGATGTACGATTCTCTTTGTTCACGAAATGCATCATTCACCATCTGAACAGTACCTCCGTTTATATCAACTTCTGATGTCGGTTCCTCTACCCTAACATTAGTATTATCTATCCTTTTTGAAGTACTACCATAATATTGCATCGTTGCATCAGTTTCTCCATGTGAATACCAAATTTTGTAACCCGGCATAAATCCATTCCTATACAAATGATTACGTACTTCTCTAACAGAGATTAATCTATGATTTCGACATTTAATATACGGACAATACATTTTACCGTATTCCGATGTCATGCTATTCTTTGATGCAAATGTCATGAACTCTTCAACACCTTGCGCAAATTCATCAGTCAATTCCCCCGTGGTTGAATCATATCGAGGTTTATCCATCCACGATCGAAAATACTCAAAAGAACCCGAAGAACACATTTTTAAAAAAAATTTGGTTATGTTAAAATTTTGAAAGATCATAGCTTATTTATACTGAAAATAGATATTATCACGATTTTTTAACAGATTATTAAGAATTATTAACAGATAATTACGAACTGTAAAAAGATTATTCTTCAGAATATTCTCTATTTCCGACGGAATTCCGACGGTTACCGACCACAACCGGATATTCACGTATTTCGAATAAATCTTATCAAAATAAACCGACGGGTTTCCGACGGATGTCCGACCATCGACGGATAAACACAAAATTTTAAAAAGGTACGTATATTTCCGACGGATTTCCGACTGTATCCGACAATGGTCGGATAGTTCCGATGGGTTTCCGACGACGTCTGCCGACGGATTCCCGACGGACTGTAAAAAACATAATCCGTCACGAACTCGTCGGAATATTACCGACGTATCTGAAGCCGTCGGTAATATTCCGATGATTTAAAGAGGATATCCCGACGATTAGGATATCGTCGGAAACACAACGGGTTACCGTCAGTTTTCACCATCGATATACCGACGATCTCTACGGCATCGGAAATTACCGACGGACCTCCGACGGTTTCAAATCCCTTGGTTATTTGTCGCTTATCCGTCGTAATGTTGTCAGAAAAGGCCGACGGTTTTTTGTCCGTCGGAAATGCCGTTGGAAATGTTAATGTTTTCTTGTAGTGTTGGTGAAGATATCAGTAATTTGTAAATCTATCAGTTTTAAAGATCCATCATCAACATTTTCTCATACAATATGGCATCAATTTCCTCATGTTTTATCCTCTCGTGATACATTTGATTTTTAGAAATATGTATGGTTGCCGTATTGTCGAAGTATAAAATTTGAGGAGTTGCCAGATTGATATGAATTGCATCAATCTAATGTTTTATCCTCTAATGATCTTGCAATCTCTAAACTAAGAAAGTATTTAAAATCACCAAGATTTCTTAATTTGAAATATGATTTCAGTTGAGATTTGAGATTTTCAGCATCTTCATTATCATTGCTTACTACCACGATATCATCAACATAAATGAGGACTACTATGAAAAAAATCTCTAGTGACTTTCATAAACAAAGTATAATCAACCATTGTTGGAATGAAACCAATATGAATCAAATGTTTGAAAATTTTGATGTACCATTGTCGAGAGAAGCTTGGTTCAATCCATATAGACAAATGCTAGCCTATAATATTATTGACAAATGCTATAAAACATTTTCTACTAGCCTAATCCACTCTCATGGTATTAGCCCATTCAGTAGCCTATAAACTAACAAGTCTTTTGCATAGTAATCTATCGACTAGTAATCTTTAAGTTCGATTCTAATCTAATATATCTATCACCTTAGTCATCAATTCTCGTTGGCTAAGATGTGATAGGAATGTTCAAGATTACCTACACTTTCTGTCTATACCTATCAGGAGTAAAACATCATAGATATAGGTACTGATTAGTTACTTCAACCCTAGCATTAAGCATACCCTAAACATAAGGGATTTGTCATCTAATCTATCTAAACAACCCTAAGTCAATATCAAATTCTTATAATCTACCTTATCTACGATCCATAAAGATAATTACTCAGACATAGTCAAATAAATAGAAAGCATAATGAAATAGAAGTAATTAAACATAAGACAAGAGGTAGGGTGATACAAGCCTCAATTAAAGGCTTATATGCGCGTGGGCTGTTTGGAGAAGGTTAGGTGAGAAACTCGACCTTAGACTTCTTGGATTGGGGATTTTGGGTTGGTATTCGATGGAAGGGTGAAGTGAACCACACGAGGGGTGATGAACCTCATGATAAATCACAAACTTAGAGCTAGGAGGGCTGGTCTCAACTAGGTTCTAAGCGCACAAGCTTCTTGAGAGAAAAACTTGTAGAAAGAAAATTCGCACTTTATTAATATCAAAAAGGGTGTCGAACTACAATGCTGGAAGGAGCCTTATTAATATGCTTGACAGCTTGACCTTCTAGGGTCGACTCAAATAAGAAAAGAAAATTTTACAAAAGTGCACAAAAGGAAAAGATACAAAAGTGTATAATCGAAAAAGGACCTATTTCTAAAATATCTGTGACTCAATAAATGTAAATATTCTAGATTCTACCCTGCAAAACAGAAAGAGGCAAACATTCTTATTGAAAACTTACCTTACTTACCTCACGGCCAAGAAATAGAAGGTGGCCGTCCTTGTGGCATGCACGCGCCTTGCTCCTAGTCTTCGACTTGGAGTAGGGTTAGGAATCTTTGGGTCCTGACCTCTCTTGCCACTAAAGCCCAAGTCTCTGATGTCCCTTGTGTTGTTGAGAAGCATTTGGACTCTTCTTTGTAGTTCTGGCCCATTGTCCTTAGTCGATCTTCTTTTAGGAGCTTGTCCACCCATAAGCTGAATTTGTGGAAGAGTGCTCTTGATCTACTCCTTGTCATTTCTCCTGGTGGCACTACTGGTGTGGATACTTCCTCTAGATGCATGTCCTGAAGCTGGTAGCTTATCTGGTCCGAGTTTCCTTGTGTAGAAGTTGAAATGCTCGTGCACTCGGCTGGATCAGCTGTACCGGCTGGAATGTGCGAGGTGCTGGCTGGAATGCCTTCAGAACCAGCCAAGTGGATCTCGGAGTCGGCGGCATCACCAAGGGGACCGGCGGTGTCATCCACGTCGCCACCAAGTGTGTCGGAAGCTTGGGCCTCTACGCCGGCAATGCTGGTTGGTTTGGTCCTATTGGTCGAGGGTCCGGCAGTACTGCTTGGTCTGGCAGGCGTGCCAGATGGCCCTGCTGTCTCGGGCAAGCTTCCTGGTCGGCCAGTCTGGTCTCCTGGCTGGACATACGACCTGATGTCCTCATCATCCCCTCCCTCTTCAGTAGGTTTTGTCCTCAAAACTGGTTCATCTGCATGGAAAGGGGCTAAGTCAGTTACGTTGAACGTGTTGGACACATTAAACTCACCTGGGAGCTCGATCTGGTAGGCGTTGTTGTTGATCCTCTCAAGCATTCTGAATGGTCCATCTCCTCTTGGTGCTAGCTTGGAACTCCTTAGGTTTAGGAACCTCTCCTGCCGTAGGTGTAGCCACACCCAATCGCCTGGTTGAAAGATCACCTCCTTTCTTCCCTTGTTGGCATGAGTCACGTACTGCCCGGTCCTCTTCTCCAAGTTTTCTGCTACCTTCTGGTGTAACTTCCTTATGAACTCTGCCTTGGATGCTCCGTTGAGGTTGGTCATCTCTACTGGTGGCAGTGGCATTTGCTCCAATGGGGTGAGAGGGTTGAAGCCGTATACTACTTCAAATGGTGTCTTCTTGGTTACTGAGTGCACGGCTCGGTTGTAAGTGAACTTTATGAATGGTAGGCACTCCACCCAAGTCTTGAGGTTCTTCCCTAGTATAGTCCTGAGAAGAGTTGATAGTGTCCTGTTGACAACTTCAGTTTGGCCATCGGTTTGAGGATGGCAGGTGGTAGAGAAGAGTAGCTTCGTGCCTAGCTTCCTCCAAAGGGTCCTCCAGAAATGGCTGAGGAACTTGGTGTCTCTATCTGATACAATGGTCCTTGGCACTCCATGAATCCGTACTATCTCCCTGAAGAACAGCTCAGCTGTTTGCGTGGCATCATTGACATTGACACACGGAATGAAGTGTGCCATCTTGGAGAATATGTCCACCACTACAAAGATCGCATCTTTGTGGTTGATCTCGGGCAGACCTAGAACAAAGTCCATTGAGATGTCCACCAATGGATGTGTAGGTATGGGCAGTGGGAGATACAACCCGTGAGGTTGCACTCGGGACTTTGCCTTCTTGCAAGTGATGCATCTTGCACAATGAGCTTCTACTGTCCTCTTGATGTGTGGCCAGTAGAAGTGCTCCTTGACCACTGCTAGAGTCTTGTCAACACCAAATTGGCCCATGAGTCCTCCTCCATGAGCTTCTCGGATGATAAGCTCCCTCAATGATCCTTGTGGTATGCATAACCTTCTTTCTCGGAACAAGAATCCCTCATGGATGTAAAACTTGTCATGACTCCCTGTGCCACACTCCTTGTAGCTCTCAGCAAAGTCAGGATCATCCTTGTATAGGTCCTTGATATGCTCGAATCCTAGGACCTTTGCCTCCATAGTTGATATCAAGGCAAACCTCCTTGATAGTGCATCGGCTACCACATTGTTTTTGCCCTTCTTGTACTGGTCGGAATGTGTGAGGTGCTGGCCGGAATGCCTTCAGGACCGGCCAAGTGGATCTCGGAGTCGGCAGCATCACCAAGGGGACCGGCGGTGCCATCCATGTTGCCACCAAATGTGCTGGAAGCTTGGGCCTCTCTGCCGGTAATGCTGGTTAGTCTGGTCCTATTGGTCGAGGGTCCGGCGGTACTGCTTGGTCTGGCAGGCGTGCCAGATGGCCGTGCTGTCTCGGGCAAGCTTCCTGGTCGGCCAGTCTGGTCTCTTGGCTAGACATACGACCTGATGTCCTCATCATCCCCTCCCTCTTCAGTAGGTTTTGTCCTCAAAACTGGTTCATCTGCATGGAAAGGGGCTAAGTTAGTTACGTTGAACGTGTTGGACACATTAAACTCACCTGGGAGCTCGATCCGGTAGGCATTTTTGTTGATCCTCTCAAGCACTCTGAATGGTCCATCTCCTCTTGGTTCTAGCTTGGAACTCCTTAGGTTTAGGAACCTCTCCTGCCGTAGGTGTAGCCACACCCAATCGCCTGGTTGAAAGATCACCTCCTTTCTTCCCTTGTTGGCATGAGTCACGTATTGCCCGGTTCTCTTCTCCAAGTTTTCTGCTACCTTCTGGTGTAACTTCCTTATGAACTCTGCCTTGGATGCTCCGTTGAGGTTGGTCATCTCTGCTGGTGGCAGTGGTGTTTGCTCCAATGGGGTGAGAGGGTTGAAGCCGTATACTACTTCAAATGGTGTCTTCTTGGTTGCTGAGTGCACGGCTCAGTTGTAAGCGAACTCTATGAATGGCAGGCACTCCACCAAAGTCTTGAGGTTCTTCCTTAGTGTAGTCGTGAGAAGAGTTGATAGTGTCCTATTGACAACTTCAGTTTGGCCATCGGTTTGAGGATGGCAGGTGGTAGAAAAGAGTAGCTTCGTGCCTAGCTTCCTCCAAAGGGTCCTCCATAAATGGCTGAGGAACTTGGTGTCCCTATCTGATACAATGGTCCTTGGCACTCCACGAAGCCGTACTATCTCCCTGAAGAACAGCTCAGCTGTTTGCGTGGCATCATTGACATTGACACACGGAATGAAGTGTGCCATCTTGGAGAATATGTCCACCACTACAAAGATCGCATCTTTGTGGTTGATCTCGGGCAGACCTAGAACAAAGTCCATTGAGATGTCCACCAATGGATGTGTAGGTATGGGCAGTGGGAGATACAACCCGTGAGGTTGCACTCGGGACTTTGCCTTCTTGCAAGTGATGCATCTTGCACAATGAGCTTCTACTGTCCTCTTGATGTGTGGCCAGTAGAAGTGCTCCTTGACCACTGCTAGAGTCTTGTCAACACCAAATTGGCCCATGAGTCCTCCTCCATGAGCTTCTCGGATGATAAGCTCCCTCAATGATCCTTGTGGTATGCACATCCTTCTTTCTCGGAACAAGAATCCCTTATGGATGTAAAATTTGCCATGACTCTCTGTGCCACACTCCTTGTAGCTCTCAGCAAAGTCAGGATCATCCTTGTATAGGTCCTTGATGTGCTTGAATCCTAGGACCTTTGCCTCCATAGTTGATATCAAGGCAAACCTCCTTGATAGTGCATCGGCTACCACATTTTCTTTGCCCTTCTTGTACTTGATGACGTACGGGAAGGTCTCTATGAACTCCATCCACCTGGCATGTCTCCTCTTGAGATTGGTTTGCCCTCTGAGGTGTTTGAGAGTCTCATGATCATTGTGGATCACTAACTCCTTGGACAGCAAGTAATGCTGCCAAGTCTCCAATGCTCCGACAAGGGCATAAAGCTCCTTGTCATAAATGGGGTAGTTCAGTGAGACACCACCTAGCTTCTCACTGAAGTATGCCACTGGTCTCCCTCCTTGGGTTAGCACTGCTCCTATGCCTATTCCAGAGGCATCACACTCCACTTCAAACGTCTTGTTGAAGTCGGGCAAGACTAGCACTGGTGCATGTGTAAGGGTGTCCTTCAAGGTCTGGAATGCCTTCTCCTGAGTTTCTCCCCAGCTGAATCCTACGTTCTTCTTCACTACTGCCATCAATGGTGAGGCAATATTGCTGAAGTTGGGCACGAATCTCCTATAGAAGCTGGCCAGTCCGTGGAAGCTCCTTACTTGGCTAATGTTGCCTGGTGTTGGCCATTCTTGTATGGCTCGAATCTTCTCTTCATCAACCTGTAGGTCCTATGTACTTACAACAAAGCCTAAAAAGACAAATTTATCAGTACAAAAAATGCACTTCTTGAGATTGGCATAAAGCTCTTCTTGTCGAAGGGTTTTAAGTACCATCTCAAGATGTGTGAGGTGTTCCCGTAGGCACTTACTATAAACCAATGTATCATCAAAGTAAACCACTACAAACTTACTGATGTATGCCCTAAGAACTTGGTTCATAAGGCGCATGAAGGTGCTTGGGGCATTAGTCAAGCCGAATGGCATGACTGTCCACTCGTATAGCCTTTGCTTTGTCTTGAAAGCAGTCTTCCATTCATCACCTTCTTTCATCCTGACCTGGTGGTATCCACTCTTGAGGTCTATCTTGGAGAAGACCGTGGCTCCACTCAGCTCATCTAGCATGTCATCCAGCCATGGTATTGGATGCCGGTACTTGACAGTGATGTTGTTGATGGCTCGGCAGTCCACGCACATTCTCCAAGTCCCATCTTTCTTGGGCACTAGTAGCACTGGTACATCACATGGACTGAGACTCTCTCGAACATATCCTTTCTCCAAGAGCTCCTTGACTTGCTTCTCAAGCTCCTTGGACTCCTCTGGATTCATCCGGTAGGCTGGCCGGTTGGGCAGGGCTGCTCTGGGCACTAGATCGATCTGGTGTTCTATGCCACGTAAAGGAGGCAAGCCTGCTGGTTCTGGAAACACATCCTGGAACTAACACATCCTGGAACTTGTTGAGGAGAGTTGCTACTTCAGGAGGTAGCTCTACCTGTTCTTTCTCTATATTCAACACTTCTTTGAAAACCATTAGTAGCATTAGGTCCTTCGAGGCTAAAGCTCTCCGGACATGACTTGGTTGAAGAGAAAATTAGATTTAATGAGCTTCTTTTCCTTACTCATTTGCTGTTGAAGCTCATGTACCTGGGCAAGTGTGAGAGGAGCTAGACTGACCTTTCTCTTGTCATGCACGAAAGTGTAGAGATTGGTTCGGCCATCATGCCTGGTCTCCTTGTCAAACTGCCATGGTCTTCCTAGTAGAAGATGGCCAGCTTGCATGGGCACCACGTCACATACGACTTGGTCTTGGTACTTGCCCACACTGAATGGCACAATGACTTGCTCATGGATTTTGAGCTCCACTTTATCATCGAGTCATCTCAGTCTATATGGTCGAGGATGCCTTGTCTTCTCTAGACCTAGCTTATCAACCATATATGCACTAGCAACGTTAGAGCAAGAACCACCATCTATGATGAGGTTACATACCTTGCCCTTGATGGTGCAACGACTGTGGAAGATGTTCTCCCTTTGGATGGTCTCGGAGGGATCCACCATTGCACTGAGGATGCATCTAGTGACCAGCACTTCTCCCACATCCGGGTACTCAATGTCACCATATTCCTCTTCTGGTTCATAGTCCTCCTCATCTTGGGACTCATATTCTCCAGCCTCCGTAATCAGCATGACCCGGTTGTTTGGGCACTCCCTTGAGATGTGTCCACGACCCCTACATTTGAAACAAGTGATGTCACGTGATCTTTGAGGGTTAGAAGACTTACCTGGCTCTCTCTGGACACGGGTGGGTTCAGGAGGCTTGCTCTTGAACCTTGACTCGATCTCTATGCTTTTGCCTTTGTCTACGGCCTTGGGGATGTTGCTTGGTGCCCAAGGCGCCTTAGGCTTGCTGCGGATGTCTTGGCTCTTATGTTTGATGTACTGCTCAGCCTGGACAGATAGGTGGAACAAGTCCTTGAAGTCATTGTAGATTTGCCTTTCCACCTTGCGGCTGATCCTTTCTTGGAGTCCATCCAAGAATTGTGCCATCAATGCTTCTTCATCATCATTGAGCTCCAATCTATTCCTTAGCTTCTCGAACTCTTTATAATACTCCTCTACTGATCTGGTACCCTGCTTAAGAGTACAAAACGACGTTGCAAATCCCTATGAAAGTAAGGTAGAACAAACCTTTGTCGCATGACATCCTTCATGTCGACCCATGAGTCTATGGGCCTCATTCTTTTCCTCCTTCTGTCAGATACCTCACGATCCCACCAGATGAGGGCATGAAGGATTGTCCGTGAGTTGTGCTACTGCCATTGAGACTCTCCTAGGCCCTGGTTGGTTGTAATGATCAAAGATATGATCCATTCTTCTCTCCCAATCTAGGTAAGCCTCGGGGTCTACTTTTCCTGCAAAACTTGGAGGAGTTAGCTTAACATCAGGATGAGTTACCCGATTGTAGGCGTGTTCATCTCCATCCTCATGATGTCTAGGAGGCATCCTTGGTCTCTGGTGAAGACCATATGGCTCGAAGCCATCATCTTCTGCCTCTAGTTGCCGTGGAGGTCCTCTCGGCCTATGGTAATAGTTATGAGGTTATGTGTCCTCATCTCCATCTGGCTGGGGTTCCTCCTGTTCGTGTCGTGTCCTAAGGTGCTCAGGACCCTCAGGACGGTCTTGCTCAGCTCTCACGTGCCTTATGGCCTGGAATCTCACAGGCCTCTCCACGCACTCCAATCTCTCGCCTATAGATGCGAGTTGCGTTTGGAGGGTGGTGAACATGGCCATCATGGCTTCGGTTGCTTCTCTATTTTCTTCTGCCATTGCGTGCTACAAAGAAAGAAGACAAGTTATGATACTCCTAAATTATTAGGAGGGTTTTCTTTTTCTAAAGATTCGAAAAAAATGCAAAAAGGAAAGTTCTAAGGAATGGAAAATTCGAAAATATGGAGATTTGAATAAAATGAAATTTTCTTGACAACTATTGCTAGCTGTCCAATTCGAAATCTTTTGGTATTTTTCCTATTTTCTTTTCTTTTCTTTTTCTTTTCTTTTAATTTAACTTAAAAATAATAAAAATATGATTCTAACAAAAAGGAAAGTCGAATATAGCAATGCAAGAATGATTCTAGAACCTAGTGATGCACGTAGGAAGTAGATGCACTCGGTATGAACTTAGATGTTATTTTTTTTATTTTCTGGAATGAAACTTAAACTAATGCAAGAACAAGAAACAAGACAAGCTAAAGGATAGAAAAAACCTGGTTTAGGAGCTTTAAGCTCTGATACCAAAATGATACAAGCCTCGATTCAAGGCTTATATGCGCGTGGGCTGTTTGGAGAAGGTTAGGTGAGAAACTCGACCTTAGACTTCTTGGATAGGGGATTTTTGGATTGGTATTAGATGGAAAGGTGAAATGAACCACACGAGGGGTGATGAACATCGTGATAAATCACAAACTTAGAGCTAGGAGGGCTGGTCTCAACTAGGTTCTAAGCGCACAAGCTTCTTGAGAGAAAAACTTGTAGAGAGAAAATTCACACTTTATTAATATCAAAAAGGGTGTCAAACTACAATGCTAGAAGGAGCCTTATTAATATGCTCGACAGCTTGAACTTCTAGGGTCGACTCAAATAAGAAAAGGAAAATTTAAAAAAGTGCACAAAAGGAAAAGATACAAAAGTGTATAATCGAAAAAGGACATATTCCTAAAATGTCTTTGACTCAATAAATGTAAATATTCTAGATCTTACCCTGCAAAACAGAAAGAGGCAAATATTCTTATTGAAAACTTACCTTACTTACCTCACGGCTAAGAAATGGAAGGTGGCCATCCTTGTGGCATGCACGCGCCTTGCTCCTAGTCTTCGACTTGGAGTAGGGTTAGGAATATTTGGGCCCTGACCTCTCTTGCCACTAAAACCCAAGTCTCTGATGTCCCTTGTGTTGTTGAGAAGCCTTTGGACTCTTCTTTGCACTTCTGGCCCATTGTCCTTAGTCGATCTTCTTCTAGGAGCTTGTCCACCCATAAGCTGAACTTGTGGAAGAGTGCTCTTGATCTACTCCTTGTCATTGCTCCTGGTGGCACTACTGGTGTGGATACTTCCTCTAGAGGCATGTCCTGAAGCTGGTAGCTTATCTGGTCCGAGTTTCCTTGTGTAGAAGTTGAAATGCTCGTGCACTCGGTTGGATCGGCTGTACCGGCTAGAATGTGCGAGGTGCTGGCCGGAATGCCTTCAGGACCGGCCAAGTAGATCCTGAAGTCGGCGGCATCACCAAGGGGACCGGCGGTGTCATCCACGTCGCCACCAAGTGTGCCGGAAGCTTGGGCCTCTCCGCCGGCAATGCTGGTTGGTCTGGTCCTATTGGTCGAGGGTCCGGCGGTACTGCTTGGTCCGGCAGGCGTGCCAGATGGCCCTGCTGTCTCGGGCAAGCTTCCTGGTCGGCCAGTCTAGTCTCCTGGCTAGACATACGACTTGATGTCCTCATCATAGGGTAAAGGAATTATTCACTAGATACGTCGGATTTACGTGGGGAACCTCGAAGGTTGGTTGTTTTCGCAGTCGTAGTAAATTCAATGGTAAACATATCGTCTCTAATTCGATGGTACTTAGCATCAAATTAATTTTGAATTTTGACGTTAATTCGACACTAAGTACCGTCGAATTAGAGACGAATTTGTGAACATGTCATTGCTAATTACGTCGAATTAGAGAAGAATATGTGAACATGTCATTGCTAATTACTGTCGAATTATAGACAAAATAAATGATTGTAACCCTGCATCAAATGCATATGGCCGTCCAACGTTGCCTACAGAGCAGCGATCTTCGTGTTTGCGGCTTCAAGTTGATTCCGCAGCTGAACGGGATCGTCTTGTGGTGGCGGAGGAGCAATAGAGCATGCACCTGAGACATTCCGGATTGACCTGATACCAAAAGGTCGCCCGTTTTTCTTCGAGACAACCTGTGATGAATTATAAAAAAAATTATATTTTACTAATATTCAAAATTAGTAAATAATATATTAAACAAAAAAAATTAAAAGACATCCCTCTTCGAATATCTGGTCAATTTCTAGAATCGTCAACATTCCACACTAACCGAACTCCCACTCGGTGATTATGAATACCATTGATATTGGCGTTCTACAATCTTTGTCGTCACTTCATTTAGATCCATTTTTCCAAAGCGTCATTCTTCTACTTTTGTGTCGCCTTAAAAACCACCATTAGCGATGAGAGTTCTCCTCCGCGGTCCAAGATAATTTTTTAAAAAAATAAATAAATTAAATATGATAAATAATTACATTTAAAGATAAATTAAATAAAATACTGACCATTCGTAGTCACTTTCCCGCAAAGGAAAATTTGGCATGAGGTATGGGGGGTTGGTAGATACCCATCAGGCCCAACTGTCCAATAGGGCTGAACACTTATCTGCCAGCACGATTAATCTCGGATTGATCCAGTACTGGACCAACCCGTTCCAAACGGCAATAGATAAGTTTGAGGGCTTCGTGACCTTGCCCTTCATCTTCCATGCTTTCTTCCGATTCGAAACGGTATTGGCTAACCATTTGGTGACCTTCTCTTCTACTATAACAGAGGATAATAAATGAATGAATAAAATAAATAAAATGAAAATTAAATTACAAAATTTATCGCAAAATATTTGAACCATGTTTTCTAGATGTAATCCGAAGTATGGCTTTAGTTAGCATGGAATTCGGTGAAATACTCCTTAATTGTTTGGAACACACTCTGACTCACTTTATTGTCCATTCTAAACCTAAATTATTTAATAACTAAATAAATTAATTATTAAAATCATTAATTAATAAAATTATTTACATAATTTAAAATAATTTAAAATTTTCTTACCAATAAGTGACAGGTGGTCACACCGGACCTAGTCGGTCCAAACCTTTCCGTCCTGGTTGCAATAGTAAATCTTCTACCGTCATTTACTGTCTATAGTAGATACCCATCAGGCCCAACCGTCCAATAGGGCCGAACACTTATCTGCCAGCACGATTAATCTCGGATTGATTTAGTACTGGACCAACCCGTTCCAAACGGAAATAGATAAGTATGAAGGCTTCGTGCCCTTGCCCTTCATCTTCCACGCTTTCTTCCGATCCGAAACGGTATTGGCTAACCGTTTGGTGACCTTCTCTTTGAAAGTGTTCTTTACGCGTTCGTGGATTGACATATCCCAATGTTATTTCTACTACAACAGAGGATAATAAATGAATAAATAAAATAAATAAAATTAAAATGAAAATTAAATTACAAAATTTAAAACTTATCGCAAAATATTTGAACCATGTTTTCTAGATGTAATCAGAAGTATGGCTTTAGTTAGCATGGAGTTCGGTGAAATACTCCTTAATTATTTGGAACACACTCTGACTCACTTTATTGTCCATTCTAAACCTAAATTATTTAATAACTAAATAAATTAATTATTAAAATGATTAATTAATAAAATTATTTACATAATTTAAAATAATTTAAAATTTTCTTACCAGTAAGTGACTGGTGGTCACACCGGATCCAGTCAGTCTAGGCCTTCCCGTCCTGGTTGCAATAGTAGATCTTCTACCGTCATGTGATCGAATGACGGTAGAGGCGATTCTACAGCTCGTTGTGGAATCGGAGCTGGTGGAGGTGCCTCATTTGGGGAGTAACAACTCAAGGCGGTACTAATATCTGTCTCAGAAAAAAGTGTCTCCTAAGTGGTACCTCATTTGGGGAGTAACAGCTCAAGGCGGTACTAATATCTGTTGCAAGAATGGGGGTGGTTTGTGGAGTTAATATTTGAGTCTCCGGCACCATCTCTGTATCAGAAGATCGTTGGCGAGATGATCCGCTCGTAGTATTTCCTCTTGCCCGACCTTCTTGGTCACGCAAGAAATCGGTATAGTATTGCTTACCTGCCATGTGCAAAACAAAAAAAATAATTAGTAACAAAATTATATAATATAAAATACTCATAAAAAATAATTAATTTATAATTTAATATTATAAGTTAATTATTCTTATAAGTATATCATATACTTACATTTCAAAAGTAGTGTTTAAGAGATTTACGAAGTTTAAAGAGTTTAGAGAGAGAGATTTAGAGAGTTTAGAAAGATTTGAAAAAACAGTGAAATGTGTGGAATGAGGAGGGGGGGGAGAAATCTAGGTGGATTTATATAGGTTTTGTGGTCATCGCTATTTGTTTTTATTTCTCCGTAGGCGTGAAATTGAAAATTTTAAATTACTGATGGATTTACGTCGAATTCAAAGTAAATTCATCGGTAATATTGAATTTAATGAATAATGTTGTATATGAAACATTAAATTACCGATGGATTTACCTCAAATGCGATGTAAATCCGACGATAATTTAATTTTTTTCAACGTTGTTACATGGAAAAAAAATAATTACCAATGGTTTTACGTCAATTTTGATGTAAATCCGTTGTCAATAGTTATAATAGAGTTAAAATGAAGCCGATGTAAAGTTGTTGGTAACAACATATGACAATATATTCCATTTCCGAATGTACCAATGATATAAATATACAATATTTTCCCATTCGGTCCATGTTGGTAATGCATTGAATATGTTTCTTACGATGGATTGATCATTACTCCGTAGTATAGGTGATCACACATAATATTTATATTATTTAACTGATGAGGACATTAGATCGTCTGGCCGGCCAGAAGACCAAAATGGCCGATCAGAAGGTTTGCCCGAGATAGCCAAGCCATTTGGCGCGTCTACCGGGCCAAGCAGTACCGCTGGCCAAATTATCAGTCGGGCTGTGCTGACCAACTTTTTCGGCGGAGAGGCCCAAACCTCCGGCCCAACTGGCGGCAACGTGAATGACACCGCCAGCCCAACTGGTGATGCCGCCAGCTCACAAATCAACCTGGTTGGCTCCGATCTCAACAGGGCCAGTTCCACGCACAATCCAGCCAGCTCACGCGATTGCACCACCATTTCCACCTCTACGCAAGCAGACTCGAATCAACTCAACTAACAGCTTTAAGGCATGAACCTGGATGAAGTCTCTGCATCAGTGGTGCCACCAGGAGCCAAGACATGGAGTAGAACAAGGGCACTCTTCCACAAGTTCAGCTTATGGGTAGAGAAGCTGCTAAGACTACAAGGAAGAATCCAAGAGCTTCTCAACATTTCAAAGGACTCCATAGACTTGGGCTCTCGTGGCAAAAGAGGTCAAGGCCCAACATTTTGTAACCCTACTCCAAGTTAAAGACTAGGAGCTAGGCGCGTGCATGCCACAAGGTCAGACACCTTCCATTTCTTGGCCGAAAGGTAAGAAAGGTAAGTTTTCAATTATACACTTGCCTTTTCTTTCCTTAATTCTTCATCACTATTGTTGCTTAATGGTGTCAAATTTATTGACAATATCATTGTAACAAATTGAAGATGTCCCTATTTTAGATGCTGAAAATAACAAAATGTAGTTGAACAATAGTTTCAAAAATCTCACAAGCCTTTGCAATGCATCCTAACTAAAAGTTGTTGGAGTTTCATCATGGTTTTGTCTATTTTCTTCTAATTAAATTAATACTCATTATAAAGTTTGCCTTCAGCCAATAACTGCTCAAAAGCAATTCTTCACTTAAGTGCAGCTACTAACATAAGATAAATGGACAAATTTCTTCAATAAATCTTTTCAGTGTTTACCCGTAATTACAAAAAAAGGATTGACATCATATACATCACCACATTTCGAATAACAACAATAGTATCATCAAATTGACAGCTCATTAGAAAAGAATCACCTCATTCATTCATAATCATGTTTGTTGTCAACTATAATAGATTGTTTTTTGTTTACCTATCGTAACTATATGCGGTTAATCGTAATAGGCATATGTTGCATTTTGCGTCACAATTTTTTGACTGGTGATTAAAACAGCAATACGATTAAAAATCGGTGAAATGTGAAATTAACAACTACACGTAATTTTCGATATGGCACTTTCATGAAGGAGTTGATGAGGAAATAACAACTACACGTAATTTTCATCATCATTGATGCTTGATTCAGCTCTTAGACAAGATAAAGGTAAGCATATTTCATTTAGAAAAGATAAGCATATTCCAAGTTATCCCATTATTAATATGCAACCATACTTGATTCAATTTTAGACAAAACACTATATAGATTATCAACTTCGAACGAATTTGGTTATTGAGGAGATCATCGACCCAATCCTCAATTAATGGGCCGTCCAACCGATCCGAGGAGCATACCGAGGGCCAAACATGTGCAAAAGAACACATGGAACTATTTCTATGAATTTAACCGTAATCAATTAACTATTTCTATGAATGATAAAGGCCCAATATTTCGTAACCCTACTCCAAGTTAAAGACTAGGAGCTAGGCGCGTGCATGCCACAAGGTCAGACACTTTCCATTTCTTGGCCGAAAGGTAAGAAAAGTAAGTTTTCAATTATACACTTGCCTTTTCTGTTTTGCACATTAGGAATTAGTAGTTTTTCATTTTTTGAGTCAAGAACAATTTATATAGTTGTCTTTTTTTTGTTATTTCCTTTTTGTAATTTTCTTTATGCACTTTTATAACTTTTACATTTTTATTTTGGGTCGACCCTAGAAGGTCAAGGCTACCGATCATATTAATAAGGCTCCTTCAGCATTGTAGTTCGACGACTTTTGATTATTAATAAAGATAAAACTTTTTCCTACGAGTTTTTTCTTCTAAAACTCTATTGCTTAGAACCCTAGTTGAGACCAGCCCTCCTAGCTTCTAAGTTGTGATTTATCACGAAGTTCATCAGCCCTTGTGTGGTTCACTTCACCCCTCCATCCAATGCCCACCAAAATATCCCTATCCATAAGTCTAAGGCCGAGTTTCTCTCCTAATCTTCTCCAACCAGTACGCGAGTGTTACAGCCTTGATTCATAGTTTGTATCATTTTGGTATCAGAGCTTAAGCTCTTAAAACAAGATTGTTTCTATCCTTTACTTTAGTATTATTTCCAATTCGTGTATTAGTTTAAGTTTCATTTAAAAAATCAGAAAATAACACCTAAAATTCAAACCGAGTGCATCTAGCTCCTAAGTGCATCACTAGGGTCTAGATTCATCCCTTTTCTTGCAACTTTGTTTTTCTTTTTTGTTAAAAGCATATTTTCTATTATTAATTAAGTTAAATAAAAAAAATCAAGAAAATCGACCAAAAAAAAGAAATCTAGGAGATTTGAATTAATTGCTAGGATTTGCAACATTAATTGTTAGGATCTTTCCTTTTTCTAATTTTTTCCTTTTCTATTTGCATCTTCTTCTACTATAAAAGAAAACCCTCCTAAAGGATTCTTAGGAGCAAACTAACTTGTTTTTTCTTCTTGTAGCACACGATGGTTGAAGGAAATCAAGATGCAACCAAAGCAATGATGGCCATGTTCACCACCCTCCAAACACAACTCGCATCAATCGGCGAGAGACTGGAGCATGTGGAGAGGCCGGTGAGATTCCAGGCCATAAGGCACGTGAGGGCTGACCAAGACCCTGCTGAAAGTCCTGATCATCCTAGGATACGTCCAGAGCAGAAGTAGCCCCAACCGGATGGAGATGAGGACCCACAGCCTCACGGCTATCACCCTAGGCCGAGAGGACCTCCACGGCAGCCAAAGCAGAGGGCAATGGCTACGAGCCCTATGGTCATCACCAGAGACCAAGGATGCCCCCTAGACATTATGAGGATGGAGATAACTACGCCTACAATCGGGTAAACAGTCACGATGTCAAGCTAACACCTCCTAGTTTTGCAGGAAAAGTAGACCCCGAGGCCTATTTAGATTGGGAAAGAAGGATGGATCACATCTTCGACCATTACAACCAGCCAGGTCCTAGGAGAGTCTCCATGGCAGTAGCACAACTCACGGATAATGCCTCATCTGGTGGGATCGTGAGGCTTATGACCGGAGGAGAATTAAAGAGATTGAGGCCCATAGATTCTTGGGTTGACATGAAGGATCTCATGAGGCAAAGGTTTCTCCCACCTTATTTCCATAGAGATTTGCAACGATGTTTTCGTACTCTTAAACAGGGCACAAGATCAGTAGAGGAGTACTACGAGGAGTTTGAAAGGCTGAGGAGCTGACTGGAGCTCAATGACGATGAGGAAGCGTTGATGACTCAATTCTTGGATGGATTGCAAGGGAGGATCAACCAAAAAGTGGAGATATAATGATTTCAAGGACTTGTTCTACCTCTCTGTCCAGGCTGAGCAGCACATCAGCCGTAAGAATCAAGACATACGGAGCAAACCTAAGACGCCTTGGGCACCAAGCATTAGCACCAAGCCCATAGACAAGGGCAAGAGTATAGAGATCGAATCACGGTTCAAGAGAAAGCTTCATGAGCAAACCCGTGACCAGAGAAAGCCTAGTAAGTCTTCTAACCCTCAGAGATCACGTGATATCACTTGCTTTAAGTGTCGGGGTCACGATCACATCTCAAAGGAGTGCCCAAACAACCGAGTCATGCTGATCACGGAAGCTGGAGAGTATGAGTCTCAAGATGAAGAGGACTTTGAACCAGAAGCAGAATATGGTGACATTGAGTACCCTGATGTGGGGGAAGTACTGGTCACTAGACGCATCCTCAGTGCAATGGTAGACCTCTCCGAGACCATTCAAAGAGAGAACATCTTCCACAGCCGTTGCACCATCAAGGGTAAGGTATGTAATCTTATAATAGATGGTGGTTTTTGCACTAACGTGGAGAGTGCCTATATGGTTGATAAGCTAGGTCTAGAGAAGACAAAGCACCCCCGGCCATATCGACTAAGATGGCTAGATGACAAGGTGGAGTTCAAGATCCATGGGCATGTATTCGTGTCATTCAGTGTGGGTAGATACCAGGATCAGTTAGTTTGTGATGTACAACCTATGCAAGCTGGCCCTCTTCTGCTAGGAAGGCCATGCAGTTCGACAAGGAGACAAGGCATGATGACCGAACCAATCTCTACACCTTTGTGCATGATAAGAGAAAGGTCAGTCTAGCTTCTCTCACACCTGCCCAGGTACACGAGCTACAATAGCAAATGAGTAAGGAAAAGAAACTCATTAAGTTTAATTTTTTCATTCAACCGAGTCATGTCCGAAGAGCTTTAGTCTCAAAGAACTTAATGTTACTAATGGTTTTCAAGAAAGTTTTGAGTGTAGAGAAAGAACAGGTAGAGCTATCTCCTGAAGTAGAGCCCTCCTCAAAAAAATCCAGGATGTATTCCCTGAGAAGATACCAGCAGGCTTGCCTCCCTTATGCGGCATAGAGCACCAGATCGACCTCGTGACTGGAGCAGCCTTACCCAATCGGCCAACCTACCGGATGAGTTCAGAGGAGTCCAAAGAGCTTGAGAAGCAAGTTAAATAGCTCATGGAGAAAGGCTATGTTCGAGAGAGACTCAGTCCATGTGTCGTATCAGTGTTACTAGTCCCCAAGAAGGATGGAACTTAGTGAATGTGCGTAGACTGCCGAGCAATCAACAACATCACAGTCAAGTACCGGCATCCTATACCACGGCTGGATGACATGCTAGATGAGTTGAGTGGAGCCATGGTCTTCTCCAAGATAGACCTCAAGAGTGGATACCACCAGGTCAGAATGAAAAAAGGTGATGAGTGGAAGACTGCTTTCAAGATAAAGAAAGGGCTCTACGAGTGGACAGTCATGCCATTTGGCTTGACTAATGTCCCAATCACCTTCATGCGCCTTATGAACCAAGTTTCTAGGGCGTACATCAGTAAGTTTGTAGTAGTTTATTTTGATGACATACTTGTTTACAGTAAGTGCCTACATGAACACCTTACACATCTTAAGATGGTGCTTAAAATCCTTCGACAAGAAGAGCTTTATGTCAATCTCAAGAAGTGCACCTTTTGTACTGACAAGCTTGTTTTCTTAGGATTTGTTGTAAGTTCACAAGACTTACAGGTTGATAAAGAAAATATTCGAGCCATACAAAAATAGCCAACACCGAGCAACATCAGCCAAGTGAGAAGCTTCTACGGCCTGGCCAGCTTCTATAGAAGACTCGTTCCCAACTTCAGCAGCATTGCCTCACCATTGACGGAAGTAGTGAAGAAGAATGTGGGTTTCAGCTGGAGAGAAGCTCAAGAGAAGGCATTCCAGGCCTTGAAGGACAGCCTCATGCATGCACCAATGCTAGTCCTGCCCGAGTTCAACAAGACGTTTGAACTGGAGTGTGATACCTCTGGAATAGGCATAAGAGCAGTGCTAACCCAAGGAGGAAGGTCAGTGGCATACTTCAGTGAGAAGTTAGGTGGGGCTTCACTGAATTACCCCACCTATGACAAGGAGCTCTATGCCCTATTCCAAGATTGGGAGATTTGGCAACATTACTTGTTGTCCAAGGAGTTTGTGATCCACACTGATCACTAGACTCTCAAACACTTTAGAGGGCAAACCAACCTCAAGAGAAGACATGCTAGGTGGATGGAGTTTATAGAAAACTTCTCTTACGTCATCAAGTACAAGAAGGGCAAGGATAATGTGGTAGTCGATGCATTATCAAGGAGGTTTGCTTTGATATCTACAATAGAAGCAAAGGTCTTAGGATTCAAGCACATCAAGGACCTTTATAAGGATGATCCTGACTTTGCTAAGAGCTACAAGGAATGTGACACAGGGAGTCATGGCAAGTTCTACATCCATGATGTGTTCTTGTTCCGGGAAAGAAGACTGTGCATACCACAAGGATCTCTATGAGAGAGTTTATCACCCGAGAAGCTCATGGAGGAGGTCTTATGGGCCACTTTGGTGTTGACAAGACACTAGCAGTGGTCAACGAACACTTCTATTGGCCACACATCAAGAGGTCAGTAGAAGCCCATTTTGCAAGGTGCATCACTTGCAAGAAGACGAAATCCTGAGTGCATCCTCACGGGTTGTATCTCCTTTGCCCATACGTACACATCCATGGGTGGACATTTTCCATGGATTTTGTTCTAGGTCTGCCCAAGATCAACGACAAAGATGTTATCTTTGTAGTGGTGGACCAATTTTCCAAAATAGCACATTTCATCCCATGTGCCAATGTTAATGATGCCACGCAAACAACCGAATTATTCTTTAGGGAGATAGTACGACTTCATGGAGTGCCAAGGACCATCATGTCAGACAGAAACACCAAATTTCTCAACCACTTATGGAGGACCCTCTAGAGAAAGCTACGCACAAAACTGCTCTTCTCTACCACTTGTCATCATCAAACCGATGGCCAAACTGAAGTAGTCAACCGGACATTATCAACTCTTCTCAAGACTACACTAGGGAAGAATCTCAAGATATGGGTGGAGTGCGTGCCATTTATAGAGTTTTCTTACAACCGAGCAGTGCATTCAGCCACAAAGAAGACCCCTTTTGAAGTGGTCTACGCCTTCAACCCTCAAACGACTTTGGAGCAAACACCACTGCCACCAACAGAAATGACCAACCTCAATGGAGCATCTAAGGCAGAATTTATCAAGAAGATACACCAGAAGGTAGCAGAGAACCTGGAGAATAGGACCGGATAGTACGTGACTCATGCCAACAAGGGGAGAAGAGAGATGATATTTCAACCAGGCGATTGGGTGTGGCTACACCTACGGCAAGAGAGGTTCCCCAACCTAAGGAGTTCCAAGCTGGCCCCAAGAGGAGATGGACCATTCAGAGTGCTAGAGAGGATCAACAATAACGCCTACCGTATTGAACTTCCAACTGAGTTTAATGTGTCTAACACATTCAATGTAACTGATTTAGCTCCTTTCCTTGCAGATGAGCTAGTTTTGAGGTCAAAACCTACTGAAGAGGGAGGGGATGATGAGGACATCAGATCATCTGGCCGGCCAGAAGACCAAAATGGCCGATCAAAAGGCTTGCCCGAGATAGCCGGACCATTTGGCGCGTCTGCCGGCCAAGCGGTACTGCCGGCCCTATGATCAGCCGGGCCGGGCCGACCAACTTTTCCGGTAGAGAGGCCCAAACCTCCGGCCCAACTGACGGCGACGTGAATGATACCACTGGCCCAACTGGTGATGCCACCGGCTCATAAATCAACCTGGCCAGCTCCGATCTCAACACGGCCAGTTCCACGCATAATCCAGCCAGCTCACGCGATTGCCCCACTATTTCCACCTCTACACAAGCAGAGTCGGATCAACACAGCTACCAGCTTCAAGGCATGAACCTAGATGAAGTTTCTAGACTAGTGATGCCACCAGGAGCCATGACAAGGAGCAGAATAAGGGCACTCTTCCACAAGTTCAGCTTGTGGGTAGACAAGCTCCTAGAAGATCAACGACAAGGAGCATTGGGAAAAGAGTACAAGGAAGAATCCAATGGCTTCTTCAACATTGCAAAGGAATCTTGAGACTTGAGCTCTCGTAGCAAAAGAGGTCAAGGCCCAACATTTTGTAACCCTACTCCAAGTTGAAGACTAGGAGTTAGGCGCGTGCATGCCACAAGGTCGGCCACTTTCCATTTCTTGGCCGAAAAGTAAGAAAGTTAAGTTTTCAATTATACTTGACTTTTCTGTTTTGTAGAATAGAAATTAGTAGTTTTCCATTTTTTGAATCAAGAACAATTTAGGTATTTGTCCTTTTTCGGTTATTTCCTTTTTGTAATTTTTCTTATGCACTTTTGTAACTTTTCCATTTTTATTTTGGGTCGACCTTAGAAGGTCAATACTACCGAGCATATTAATAAGGCTCCTTCAACATTGTAGTTCGACAACTTTTGATTATTATTAAAGATAGAACTTTTTCCTACGAGTTTTTCTCCTAAAACTCTATCGCTTAGAATCCTAGTTGAGACCATCCCTCCTAGCTTCTAAGTTGTGATTTATCATGAGGTTCATCAGCCCTCGTGTGGTTCACTTCAACCCTCCATCCAATGCCCACCAGAAAATCCCTATCCAGAAGCATAAAGCCGAGTTTCTCGCCTAATCTTCTCCAACCAGTGCGAGAGTGTTACGGGCTTGATTCAAAGCTTGTATCACTAACACTATAACATTCTTGTTATGTGTTTTGCAATATATGTTTTCTAATTTGTAACCGTTGAGTAATATGGAAAAATATAACATATACATGTATTTTCTAATTATATATGTTGATAAGATAATGTCTTACAATACGTAGCACACATTTTCATACGTATTTGGGGTAATATGAAATAGAATGTATTTGACGTTTACGTCAGATTTACGTCAGATTTCACATATACAACATAAATCCAATTTTACATGCCGCTTTGTATTTAAGCTAAGACGATTGACATTTACATTGCATTTACAATGACACATGGTTTACATTCATGCAACTTATCATCATCTTTCCAAAAAAAAAATATGCAACTTACGCAGATGTCTATCATCTCAAATGGTAAACTAAGACTCAATACAAGTTTCTCTATCTCGTAATATAATGCACCAGACAAATTATCCTCTCGCAAATACTCTTTTATCACATCAGTGTAATCATCCATACAAATTTTAGATAAGTTATAATCAGTTTTAATGTTCATCATCATAACGGCTAATGATAATTTTGATGTTCTTCTCTAAATCCACGGTAGATTGGTTAGTTTGTTGTGTCTAGTATATCATAAAATCTTCTTACATTTATGTTAGTTTCTTCTATCCACGGTAGATTGGTTAGTTTGTTATGTCTAGCATATCATAAAATCTTCTTACATTTATGTTAGTTTCTTCTGTATGATCACTAACACTTTCATAAAAAGCATCACTAACTATATCATGAATTATATCATGTTCTTGTTCATATTTCTCATGACATACAAATTGTTGTTAGACATTAGTAAGCGTATTATCCATTACACCATTGTAATTAATATTGTTACCACTGCTTCCACCTACAGTTTGGTGTAAATCTTCTATTTAATAGATGTTTCCACATTGTCTCAACAAGAATACATTTCTTATTCATATATTCCGACATGGACAAAACAGCTTACTTGTTTCCAAAGTAAACAGTACATTTCCGAGTTGATACATGAAAATCTCTAGTTTATCGCAAAATTCTTTAGACATCTCTCAACATCTTTATGAATGTATATCCAACTTTTTAATTCGAATATAGACATTATAATAAAAGATTATGAAAAAAAATTTAGGAAAAAATGGTTTTGTGGTAAGTTGTGTTGAAATGGAAAAGTGTGTATTTATATAAATATTTGCCGAGGTTACGTCGGATTACCATCGACGAATTACGACGGATTAATATCGATATGATTTGTGAAGAATTAACGATGGTTTACAATTGCATTTCCAATGACAATAGGATGATCGAAGTCATCGTAAAAAGTTAGATATAATTCAATACACGTATTCACCGACATGAAAATCGACCGTAATCTAATGTTAAATTGGGACTAATTGAGGTCAACACAAATTGGTTATAAATTTGTTATAAATTGGGACTAATTGAAGTAATGTCAAACTGATCCATCTCTAAATTACGATGGATTTACGTTGAATTGTCTAATGGTTATAAATTAGATGTTAATCCGAGAGATGGACAGTTTCCGTTGCAAAACATTCAATGTTAATGACACTGTTTCTTGTAGTGTTTGAGTTATCCATTATTTTTTGTGGGGTCCCATCCGGTTTTGTGCAATCCCAAACAAGGTTTCCTTTAAACACAACATCTTCTATAATAAGCTCAGCCAATTCTTTGATCGTTACTTCCACACCATTTCCTACATTAACATGCTCGCTATAACGATCAAACAAGAAAATGCAAGCATCAACTAAATCATCGACGTGTAAAAACTCCCTTAAGAGGCGTACTATGATGCACTGAAATGGGGACGGGTATCGGAGACGGGAACGGGGACGGAGACAGAAAAATGTACATTTAAAATTTATAGAGACGGGTACGGCATGGATACGTTCAACAAAAGTTTTTAAGAATATCTATAAATGAAAAATATAAAAAGTTTTTAAATAAAAAATATTCTGTCATTAAATAACAACATAAATAAACTAATAAATAAACTACTAAATAACTAAATCATTTTCAAAATCCGGCTCATCTAATGAAAGATTCGCAAACTCTAAAAATCTCACATCTTCCATAGAATCAAATGTGTCTCCACCAACATCGTACATCTTGGTTTTTTCATCTTTATATTGATCAGAATTGTTTGATAAAAGACGTATATTATTATGGATGTAAACTAAATCTTGAGCACGACTTGGATTTAACTTGTTCCTTTTAAATGAGTGAATGAATGAGTAAATACTCCAATTGCGCTCAGCACAAGAAGATGAACTAGGTTGGTCAAATAACTTAAAAGTCAAATATCTATGGTAATGTGGATTTTTTGCAAGATTAAATGGTAGACCTCCCGTATAAAACATTCTTGCAATATCTTTATCCAATTGGTCTCTGGTTTCAATACCAAATGCTCTTTCAATAGATGAGAAGCTATATTTTTTTTAAGTCAGAGTTAGCTTTGCATGGTAAAGAAACGTCTTTAGGAACATACTCAGTTTTCTTCTTCTCAAACTCGTTTTCCAACTTTTGCATTTCAAGTTTCTCGCTCTTTGTTGATTTTTTACATAAAAAAATTCTTGCATTCTTAATTCCGAGCAAATGCGCTTGAACTCTAGAATATGAGCCTTGTCAAATTTCATCACAAATATTACATTTAAATCTTCAAGTTCCTCTTGTTGTTTCAAATATCTCTGACTTAGTTACGTAATTCCATAGTAAAGGTTTTTCACTTTGTTCTTGAGAATTCATAATTTTATATAATCAAACTGCCTAATATCATAAGAAAAATAAAAAAATTGAATTGTGCCATATATATTCTACATGAATGAAAACAATATATTTTATAATGTCTAATGTATAAACGGAAAAAAAAAATAAAAGAAACTCATAAATTATAAAGTAATCAATGCGTTAGTTACATCAGTGCATTAATTACATTACATCAATGCATTACTTTTATGCATTGGTATTAACGAAATAATATGTATCAATGTGTTAATTTTTATTTTTAAAATCAAAACAGAATTCGGTAATAAAGATTTATTGTGAGAAAATAATTTTAGAAGTGGTGCAGAAAATGTTTAAGAAACTTTGATAAAATAAGAATTTTAGGAAGAAGAAGAAGAAACTTTTATCACTAGAGGAACTTGTTGTTTTATTGGAACATTGACTACAAATGAGAGGGTATGAAAGAATTTATACCTTCAAAATTATAAAATATCTTAATATTTTATTTATAAATCTAGAGAATTTTCTTAAAATATCTTCATACAATTATTTAGACATTTCTTTCTAAAAAGATGCAAGATGATTCTAGATATGTTCTAAAATTTGGATTAAATTTTACTTAGTTCGAATTTTATTATTGGATCATTGATCCAATAATTAAACTTGATCCAAAATCAAGTTTAATTTTCAACAAGATTGATAGGCATAATGGAGATCGCATCCCATTGATGTTGAATTCGGTAAGCTTGACACCTCTTAATGCCAGCGATCTTGGCGACTGCATACCATTCCTTTGTAGGTTCGAGTGGACTAGGGAGAAGAGCAGATTCAAGAATGGGCTGAGGAGGAAACTTGTTGTAGATGCAAGAGGAACCGAGGAAGAGGAGTTTCTTCACACCGTGTGTTATAAGTAGAATGGATCACATTGGTCTGGATTTGGATATTAACACAAATGAAATCGGTTATGTATGTGTTGTGGATCACTACTCTCCAAAGATTAACCTCTCGGACATCTTAAAAATTTACGATTAGTATACATGGAAGAAATCAATCTCCATAGATACAATTCTTACTTACAATTATATATACCAAATTTGTCATTTACATATACATGATGTATCAGAAATATTTCAGTTAAACAAAATATTTTAGTTAAAAATGTAAATTTAAAATTACTAAAATTTCAGATAATCACAATTAATTATAAAGAATATTATATAATTAATTTGCAAATTCAAACTAATCTAACAATTAGCTTCGATTTGGATAATTCGTTAAATTTATAAAATCCCTAATACATTATTTGAATAATATTTTAAGAAAATAACTTTATTCAGATATTGTATTAACATAAATGTCATCCTAACTTGTTATCAACAAAGTGAGTTTTGTATTAATATATAAATATGTTTAATTTACTAAAATAATTACAATATATATCATTGTTATTAATTTGGTTAAACAATCAATATATTTATTAAACTAACAAAAAATAATATTAAATTCATAAAATACAATTATTTTTCTTTTCTTAATTTATGTATACAAAAATTAATATTAAAAATAATTTTAGATAAAAATTAAAATTATATAAATATTTCATTTATATTTACTAATAAATATATTATATAATTTATGAATATTTTTCTCCACGTATAGTGTGGATATAAATCTAGTAATATTTTAAATATATAACTGTGCAAATACGGGTTAAATCCTAATTAACCATTTAATAAGATCTTTTTTTAAGAACTAATTTATAAGATTTTTTTGTTTTTGACTATAATGGAGTCATCGGAATAATTTGTAGCATATAAACATAATTTAACTTGATCAAAAATATATCTAACTGTAATCTCCGTGTTTAGAGGGCAAAAAATGCAAACGCATCACCGTATTGAAAAAGTTATCGATAGACTTTGACTTAGCGTAATGCAAAATTAACGGCAGGACGATTATAATGTATATGTTCCTAACTTGCTGGTCAAAAACCAATACTATTTCTGTGTATTCTTCTTTTTTCGTCAACTTGAGATAAAGTTTTTCTCTACGTATACGACACAATATATACGGCAATATTTTTGCATTCATCACACTGTTATAGATAATTATCAGAATTCATATTTTAATATATAATAGTATTGTTCGTTTGGTTATCGTATGCGGCTGTGGCTACGGCTGTGACTGTGGCTACGACTGCGGCTGCGGTCAATCCTTCGGTTGTAGATACGGCCAATCTTTCGGTTGTGGATGCGGTAGATGTTGTTCGTTTGTTTATCGACGGCGGTTGCGGTTGATTACAGATTTTTATTCGTACTGATGTTTTAATCACCGGTCAAAAAAATTATAACGCATAACCGCAATATCTGACCATTGCGTTTGCCAGACGTACCTACGGCATCTAAACGACTAATAATCTGCCGTAACTGCAAATTCATACAGGTGACAAACGAATATAACCAATTTTTTTAGTGATTTAGTTACTTGTTAATATTGTAGTATGAATAGTAAAACCAGAAAAATGTAAAAATAATAAATTTCATCTTTCTCATATATAATATTATATATTGATTCTATCTGAAATTATTAAATTAAAATACGTGTAGATTTTATTAGTTTTAATAAAATTAAATCTATAAAAAATGATATGTGTTACCTTTTCAAATAAGAAAGGTTTTGGCTTTTAAAAATTTATGGAAGATTGTATATGCTAAAATGTGAAAGTCTATACCTTCCAAAACCTATAGAAAACTTTGTCTCTTAAATTGTATAAAAGGTTGAGTCTTCTAATATTATTTTAGTTTATATTTTTATTATTTATAAATATTCTTTAAAAATTTTATTACAGAATATTTATAAAACAAAAATCTAAAAAAGGTTGTGAATAACTCTATAAAAATTATGCTTAACCAATTATTTAGTATATGTATGGTTAACATGTCTAATTTATCATATCTCGAAATTAATTTCTTTTATACATCTGTAAAAAATTATATGACATGTACAATAACTGCAAAATACACTTAAAAACAAAATAGTTTATTAATGTATGTTATCGATAAATCGAAAACACCAAAAAATCAAAAGACATGATTTTTTATATCACCACATACAATAGTTTAAAAGATGGAAACAACGAAAATAAGATCATGTATATTTTTGACAATTACTTAAGATGGATTTAATCACCAAAACTATGTATTTTTGCAAAAACCAAATAAGTATGGTTAAATCTTCAGTTTCAAAACTACAAAAGAGTTAGTGTCTCGCGTTGTTGAAACATAGTTTCATTCATACAATTTTCTGATTTTGATTTTGATTAACCAAACAATTTTATACAAAGAAATTGATCATAAAAACTGCAGTTTTATTCATTCAAACATCTTAATGTAAACACTCATGATAATGCATCCAATGCAAGAAAGAATTATCATCTTCTTCATGCTTGATTTGACTTCATCAAGCACATAACATATTCGTTCCAACATTTCTTCTTTTACCTTCATTTGTATCTTCTTAAACTCTATAATCTTTATTTGAAACGTCTTTAACTCTTGTTCTATTTTCGACACTTTAACAGTTAGTGTATGTATCTCATAGCATGCCTTCATCAATTCACTTGAAACAATTATTATCGTTCATAAACTAAAACAATGACCACACAATCAAAATTTGCAAACAACAATTTTCAAAAATCAAAATATAATGCATTTATCTTATGTGGTGCAACAAATGCACAAATTAAGTACCAGTACAGATTGTCCTCCGATTTCGATATTTTTTATTTTTGCAACAACAACTTTCACCATACCAACATCGCTTAAACACTCTGAAACTCTATCTTTTGCATGATAATTTGATGTTCCACTCAAATCCCGTGATATATTGCTTATTCTCGCAATTGAAGACGAAAAATGACGATGAAAAAAATCGATTTTTGATGAATTTTTTAAGAGTTCTAAGGATTTTTTTTGGAGAAATTTTTGAAATGACAAAGAAATGAGTGTAAATTTGCGAAATGACAAACTAAGGAGAAACTTACTCTTTAACTATTCATTTATGCGCAAACTTTCTGGTTTTGCCCCTACATATTAGCCGACATGTACTGAACTGATACAGAGATTTGACTAGTGCTGACTGAATGTGACAAACACTGTAACATCACTGTTGCAATACGCATCTCAACACTTAATTTGGACCGTTAGATGCAAAAATTATGGTTAACATTTAATGCTTTGATTCACTCAAGATTTGCGTGTAACATCACTCAGATATGTTATCAGCGCATGTATATGTTAAAAAATGTAAAGTATATATAATAAGTGGTGGTGTAGCCGATAATAACACCATTGATGAACTTCTCTCTTCTTTTTTCCAACTTGTAACAGTTAAGCCTAGGGAAATAAATATTATAGGTGATAAATACACATGTGTTCCAGTTGTTGAAGAAAAGTGAGTGCTTTTACTATGTCGTATATTTATGAAGTTAGATTTCTATTTGTAGAGTGTTCTTTTCTTGTTTAAGCCAATAAATTCCACGATTTCATTACCAATCTAGCAATCCATTCATGCATGTACTTCACCAAAGAAGCATCTCACCGGAATACATTACGATAAAGAAAGTGAAACTGGTGTCCACAATTAAATATTTTTATTTTAAAATATGTAATATTCTCGATAACATGTACATGAAATAGCTAATCATGGAGGAGTATTTCTACAACAATTGTGTTCAATCATCTTATATTTTGAGAAATACAACACTTGGATCTACAGTAGAATATTGTACTTTTTTGTGAAACCGTAAACTAACTTTTAACGTATAGTAAATAGATTAAAGTGAATATAATTAATTAATAATAGGTTAACAACACATATACTCATCTATACAAAACATTAAGAAGATCATTTTTAACATGCATGTGTTCACCTGAAATATGTGTTCCACTGAATATGGAATCAATCAAATTACATTTTGTGACATTGCAAAATTGTGATTTACAGTAGAATATTGACCATTTTGTGAAAATGTAAACTAATTTTTATCGTGTAATAAATAGGTTGATGTGTCCATAATGAAAATAGTAATGTTTTTATATCACATACACTCACTTAGTATACATAACATATAGAAAATCATTTTTATCATGCATGTGTTCCACTGAATATGTGGTCAAACTGATTACATTTTGTGACATTGCAAAATTTTGAATGTACAATAGAATATTGACCATTTTTTAAAACCATAAACTAACTTTTATCATGTAATAAATATATTATATTGTACGTAATGAATATAGTAATGTTTTTATATCACATACACTTACTTACTATGCATAACATTTAGAGAAACTTTTTGTTATCACGAATGTGTTCCACTGAATATGTGTTCAATCAGATTATATTTTAAGATGGACAAAACATGGATATACAGTATAATATTGTTCTTTTTTGTGAAATAAACTAACTTTTAACGTATAATCAATAGATTACATTGAATAAGACTAATTAACAATGGGTTAACAACACATATACTCACGTATACAACATATACACTCACTTAGTATGTATAACATATAGAATATCATTTTATCATGCATGTGTTCAATGGCAAATTTGTTAAATCAGAATACATTTTAAGATGGACAAAATTTGGATCGACGGTATAATATTGTCATTTTATGTGAGGCCGTAAAAATAATATTTAAGGATTAATACATATGTTAAATTGTACAAGAATAGTGATGGTTTTACTAGTGATGATGCACCACGGCCATTGGGAAAAACAATCTGATGAGATATGGAAATTAAAAAAGGAAAAAAACGACCAAATTAAATGGAGAATGTACTCGTGCCCCAAAACAGTACGTACATGATTCTCGAAAAGAGGGTGAAAAGCCGTTGTCTTATCGATGAAAAGGTCCCAATTGCATTGACCTACCAAATGCCGGAATTGATGATGTCAAAAGAAGACAAACGTACACCTCCAATTAATATAGAAACTGATAGAGATGCTAAATTATTCATGGCTTTAAGGGTAGACCATTTTCAGCTGGCAATTTGTGTGAAAATTGGTGAAGAAGCAATCCATACAAGTTGTTTTTACTGTTAACAGTAATGTTGGAGGTACACAAAACTTTCTTGGCATTAACAATACTGATCTATATACAAACGACATCGAGTACCAAGGTAATAATCAAACTATATGTAGCTATCAAACATATAATACCATATCTAGCAATATTGTTCATTGGCAATCATTTTGATGTAGGAATGCTAAGTCGTAACAACCTCTTCCAAATGAGCTTTTCCGTGATCCAAGAAATGTTAACTGAAAATGAACTCGCATACTTCCATGATACTACTAGGGGTATCTCTTAGATAGGTTAACAACTACTTTAAGAGGGGATAATAATGAGGGAGAATTTCAATCAACGGGATCATCTATGAACATACTAGCGTTCGAGACTCTTACAAGCATTCACGAAGACATAGATTTGTTTCTGCGTACCAATCATCAAGAAGAGATACCGACAGATGGTATACTCCCAACATTGCATTTAGATTCGGCCGAGGGGCAAGGTGAGTGCGAATTAAATAGTGTATGGTTAATTATATAAGTTTACAATTATTGGATCATATTTATGTTATGCATGAAATATTTTATTGTAGGTGAATCGTTTCTAGCTGATGTGGATGAAACAAGAAATTTGATAGACAAAGGCAAGGGACCGATGGTGGAAAAATCTGGACCAAGTGAGCCATTCTTTGATCTAACAATTGGTAGAGTGTCCACTGAAAACAGAACTCCACCAAGACATATTTCATTCGATGATGACAACGTATGCAACGAAAAGGATTGAGATGGTAAGTTATTTGATAATGTTATTAGTACAACTACACATATATTATTACAGTATACATTTGTTTTGAAAGTATATGGTTTCATTTCAAATACATGCTTAGGTGTGCATGACCGGAATGACTTATATGTCGGGATGATATTTAAAGATAGAAACGCATTTAAGACTTACAAGAACACACGATCAACTCCAAACTTAATGATACTTGAGTGCACTGGAAAATCTTGTGTATGACGCGTATACGGGATAAAAATGGTGGAATCTTATTAGTAAGGTTATATGACTAAGTAAATTGTTTTTAATATGTATGTAACACGAGATTTAATGAGACCTTTAACATAGGTATCAACTAAGACGTGTCCGGACAGAACACACTTGTAGTGTCGATGAGCGGAGTAGTTACCAAAAACAGGAAACGTCTACATTGATTGGGAAAATGGTGAAGGGCATGTACACGGAACATGGATCGGGCCCGTGTACATATGAAATCCCGATTTCATAGCAACCCATAAGAGAAAAAATCAAAAATAAAAACTTAAATACAAATCGAAAAATGTAAGTAAACTATTTCTCTACCGGAAAACTATAATGACCGAAAATCCAATCGGAACAGTAATAAATCTTCAAAAAACGGGTAGATCGAAATTACATTTGAGGACAAATCGGTGAATCCAAATCAATGTACGTAAACTATTTTTGTATCGGAAAAATAAAAATGACCGATAATTCAACCAAAACAGTAACAAATCTTCCAAAAAAATTGGTACTCGAAGTTACATTTGAGGACAAATCGGTGAACCCAAATCACTAAATCGCAAAATAAAAGTACTCTAACCACGAGAATTGCATATAAAATATGTAGATAACACAGTGTCGTGCATGTGTATAAACGAAAAGGGATGATAAAGGAAAAGAGATGATAAACTTACATGTATTCCTTCGTTAGCATCGATCGCCATGGGTTCCGGTAAGATCTACCGGAAGAAAACAGTGGGTTTTTTTAAAAGATTTCGGAGAGAGGAAATGAGAGGAAGGGGAGATACGATTGGGAAGAAAGAGAAAAACGAAGAAAATTCTCTCTCTAAAGATTATATATCAATGCTTACGAGTGTTTTGATTTGACATAAAAAAAACTGACATCCATACGAGTGGTGTCAATTATACGTCAGTTGCAATTAAAGTAAAATTAAGGGTGAAATCGATTTTATATAAAATGAACGGTAGATAAAATATGAAAACGTTATTTTACAAATTAAGCTACTATTGTCATTTCGCCCATTTTTAGTTTTTTATTTGGGGATAAACACAAAGAAAATATTGTTGGGCTTTCAGATTTTTTGTTCTGGATAAGTTTTAATTTGGGTCGGGTTTATAACTCCATGGTGGTTTAAAATCGGGTTATTTAATAGGCCTGTCAATATGCTTCTTTACCCGCGGGTCCCGCCCCGTTTGACCCGCTGCGGGGCGGGTGCGGGTCGAGTGAAAAAAAAAATTTTATATGCGGAGCGGGTGTGGGTCGAGCATTATTTAGAGCGGGGCGGGTGCGGGTCACAATTTTTTAACTTGCGGGTTAGTGGATACCCGCAAATTTTGGGCTCAATCAAATTAATCAAATTCAGGCCCAACTAATTTAAGTCCAAGCTAATTTAAACCCAAACAAATGAAATTATTAAATATTTTAATTAAATTATTTAAATATTTTTAGAAACTTTAATTAAATTTATTAAATATTTTAATTTAAATAAATTTATTAAATATTTTAGTTTTAAATTTATTAAATATTTTTAAAATTTTTAATTAAATGTATTAAATATTTTATTTTAATTAAATTTATTAAATATTTTAGTTTAATTAAATTTATTAAATTTTTTTAAAATTTTTTGAAAAATGAAGCGGGTCACCCGCGGGACCCGCTTGATTAATGCGAGGCGGGTGCGGGTCTAAAAAAATTGATTCGCGAGTTTTACGGATAAAAAAATTTTGTGCTAAAAAATCTATAACCTGCCGCGGGACGGGTCAGGCGGGGCGGGTCTGACCCGCTTGACAGGCCTATTATTTAATAAGATATAGTTGGTTTAGTTAACGGGTAGAGTTGAACACGATGAAACCGAGATCAGATTATATGATGATAGTTGGGTAAGAAAATAGTTCGCCAGCTGAAGAAAAAATGAGGTAAATATTAAATCTACTCTTTAAGGTGTCAGATATTGTCTGGACGTTAAAGAAAAAATAATTGTAGAAAGTAGAAAGAGGAGAGAAGTTGAGCGTCCTATAAAGCGTGTGCACACATTTCGCTTTCCTCTTTCTCCGAGATCGCATCACCATTTTCCTTCCGGAGTCATCGGGATCTAGTCGCCGGTATCTAAGCATCGTTGACCAGAGATGACGGCAGAGAGCGAGCGAAAATCTTCTGCTGTCTCCGACTTGGGAGCTTGGGCAATGAATGTGATCAGCTCCGTTGGAATTATCATGGCCAACAAACAGCTAATGTCTTCTTCTGGTTTCGCCTTTAGTTTTGGTTTGTCTTCTCTTTCTCTCTCTCTTATCAATTTGCTTCTTCTCAATTTGAGATCTGATGATTCGAGTGCTTTGTCTTACCTCCCAGCGACGACTCTTACGGGATTCCACTTTTCTTTGACGGCATTGGTCGGTTTGGTCTCAAACGCTACGGGATTTTCCGCATCCAAACATGTCCCAATGTGGGAACTTGTTTGGTTCTCTATTGTCGCTAATGTCTCCATAGCCGCCATGAATTTCAGCCTCATGCTCAATTCCGTCGGCTTTTATCAGGTTTTTGTTTATTTCTTTTGTCTGAATCGACTCTCTGCATATAATTCAAAATTTCGTGTTCAAATTTTCAGTCTCATGCTCATTTTGGTTTTGGATTATTAGATTCGGATCTAGAGATGTTTTGTTATCTTTTTTTTTTGTTTCTGAATCGCCTCTGTGTGATTTTTTCTTGATAGATCTCGAAGCTGAGTATGATTCCTGTGGTCTGTGTAATGGAATGGATTCTCAATAGCAAGCGATACTCGAAAGAAGTGAAAGCATCTGTTGTCATTGTTGTTGTAGGTGTTGGTATTTGCACTGTGACTGATGTCAAAGTTAATGCCAAAGGTTTCATTTGCGCCTGTGTTGCGATTTTCTCCTCATCTTTGCAGCAAATTGTAAGTTTTGATATTGTTCCTAATTGATCTTTCAAACTCAGAATCTGTTTTATTGTGTTAACAATTGATTACTTTGTGCCAGTTAATAGGTTCCTTGCAGAAGAAATACTCAATTGGGTCTTTCGAGTTACTGAGTAAAACAGCACCGATTCAAGCTCTTTCACTTCTTGTTGTTGGTCCTTTTGTTGATTATCTCCTCAGTGGAAAGTTCATTATGAACTACAATATGTCTTCTGGTTGCTTTGTAAGCATCTCTCTCCAATCTCAAGCATCTCTCTGCAATCTCCAGCATCTCTCTGCAATCTCCATGTATATAGAAATCGCATTTTATGGCATACATCTTGTCTAAATACTATTTTACGATCTTTGCAGCTATTCATCCTTCTCTCATGTGCACTAGCTGTTTTCTGCAACATAAGCCAATACCTTTGTATCGGGCGGTTTTCGGCAGTATCGTTTCAGGTTATAGGTCACATGAAAACCGTGTGCATTCTCACCCTCGGATGGCTTCTATTTGATTCTGCAATGACTTTCAAAAACGTTTCGGGCATGATTGTTGCGATTGTCGGGATGGTAATCTACAGTTGGGCTATGGAATTGGAGAAACAGTCTAACATTGCAGCAAAGTCTTTGAACAGTGTGAAACACAGCTTAACAGAAGAAGAGTTTGGACTATTGAAAGAAGGTGTAGAAACTACACAATTGAAAGATGTTGAACTTGGTTACTCGAAAGCTTAGCGACATGGATAGAGAGAGACACATAGTCATCAGGTACAATTTGTTCTGTTATAATTTGTATGTTTTTGTTGTTTGAATAGAATCTTTCCATTTGTGGACGAGGCTTCCATCTATGTTTCATTGGTTATAAAGAAATGTTTTTTTTCCTTTTTAATGTAATATATATTCCATCGAATAATCTTCAGTAACTATATTTTTTTTTAATTTCACAGAGCATTCAAAGACTATATTCTTTTGTTTTTTGCTTATATGTAATAAAATATGATAGCATTTTTTGGTTTTCTTATATATTTGGTATTTTCTTTTAGATGTAATTTAGAATGGACATTCCATTATTCGATTCAGTTTAGACTTTTTGGATTTTGGGTATTTGGATGCTAGAGAATAAGTTTTATTTTGATTTAAATTATAGTTTAGTTTTGAATTAATTTATTTGGATTTCAGATAATATTGATTCAGTTTGATTTTAAACAAAATAATACTAATATATTTAACTAACTAATTTAATTAATATTATAAACATATATTAATGTTATTATGTTTTTAATATAAGTTTAGTTAAAAATATTAATTGTTTTAATGAATTTTGGTTAATTCAATTTTTTTTTTAAATTTGGATCCGCCTAATCCATTATTATAAAAGTATTACGTATTTCATCGTTAAAAATCTTATCATGTAAAAACACAATGGATTAAAAACCATAATAAGAAAAAAAAGTACAAATATGTAATTTTTCTCTCGAAAAGATATATATGTTTCTTTTCATAAATCTCGTAAATGACGCATTCTAATATTTTGAACATGTTTTCTGAACGTTGTTGTAGGAAACGCTTTTGTAAACAAATCTGATGCATTATCGCTTGAACGAATATATTCGATGTCAAGTTTTTGATTTTTTTTAAATTGTTGGATATAAGAGAAAAATCTCATTGGAATATGTTTTCTCCGGTCACTGTTGATATAACTTTCTTTGATTTGGGTGACACATGCAGCATTATCTTCGAATACTTTTGTTAGCTCTTTATTGTTGGCTAGTCAACTTGTTCTTTCGATATGTTGGATCACATTTCTGAGTCATACATATTCTCTACATGTTTCATGAACGACAATAATTTCTACACAGTTTGAAGAAGTGGCAAATAAAATTTGTTTTTGAGACCGCCATGAAATCGCAGTTCCACCAATTGTGAAAACATAACCGGTTTGAGATCAAACTTTGTGTGGATCGGAATAAATATCCAGCATCTGCAAAACCAACTAACCAAACTCGGGGTTTCTAGAATAAAATAATCGCAAATCAATTGTACCTTAGAGATAACGAAAAATATGTTTTTATTTCATTTCAGTGTCTGCGTCTATGTGATGAATTATATCTCGCAAGTAAATTTGTAGCAAATGTTATATCCGGTCGAATATAATTTGAAAGATACATAAGTCCACCGATAGCACTCATATAAAGTACTTCAGGATCTAATATGTCTTCGTTATCTTCACAAGATCTAAATAGATCTTTGTTTATATCAATCGATCAATTAACCATTGTTGTATTCAAATGATTTACTTTATCCATATTAAATTGTTTTAATATCCTTTTCGTATAATTTGATTGATTCACAAATATTCTATCTTAGAAATGTTCAACTTGGAGTCCAAAACAATATTTTGTCTTTGCAAGATCTTTCATTTCAAATTCGATTTTTGCATTATCAATTTTCTTTTGAATTCTAATTATATTTAGGTCATCTAAATATATAATAATGATCACAAAACCTGATATGGATTTTTTTTACAAATACGCACTGGTATATCACATTGTTAACATATCTTTTTTCAACAAATATTCGATTAATCGATTATACCACATGTGTCCAGATTGTTTTAACCCATATAATGATCGTTGTAATTTGACTGAATACAGTTATTTGGATCCTTTAGAGATCTTTTATTGTTTTGGGATCTTGAATCCTTTTGGAATTTGCATGTATATATCACTACCAAGAGTTCCATAAAGGTATGAAGTCACTACATCCATAAGGTGTATTTCTAACATTTTAGATGATAATAAACTCATTAAATATCTGAATATAATTGCATCTATGATCGGAGAATATGTTTTTTCTAATCTATTCCCGGCCTTTGAGAAAACTCATGTGCCACAAGATGTGCTTTATATCTCGTGACCACGTTTCTCTCATTTCTTTTTCTCACAGAAACTCCTTTGCACCCAACTGGCACTACATCTTTAAGTGTAATGATAATGGGTCTGAATATATTTTTTTGTAAAGAAAATAATTGATTTCTTATGGCTATTTGCTATTTTTTTCAATCATGTCGTTTTTGATATTCTGATATAGACATTGAATTTGCGTCGCCATTTTTATTTTCAATTTCTTTAGATACAGAAAAAGAGAATATTCCATCAATATCTTATATTTTATTTCTAACCCATAATTTTCTATTTTGGATATAGTTAATGTAAATCTCATATTTTCTGTATTGCGTTTGTGTTTTGGACGAATTTCCTTTTCACGGTTTTCGAAAACCCATTTGCATATGTATTTCGGACAATCTTTTTGAATTGGTTCCTTTATAATTTTTCACCAATATTTTCAAAACGTTCTTTGTGATGTTCTTCAAAAACTCTTTGAACTCTTTCATTTTATTTTCCCATATACTTTTTCTTACGGGAACTTTTATCCTTTGAGTCCATTGGTCTCCTCCTTTTTAACTGAAGTCTTGGTTCATTTACTTTATTGCCATCGACATGTTTTACAAGAACACTAATTCTTGATGGGATATTCATAGCGGGTATATATGATTTCTTCACTATTTTTGTATCTATGAATGCATTTGGCAACTGATTTGCAATATTTTGCAAATGTACGATTTTATGAACTTCCATTTCACGTTGATTTGTTGGGAGATCAAGATATAACAAAGATGGCGTACAACATTTAATATCTTTTTGCACTTGTTTAATTCTTCCTCATAACGTAGTAAATTCATCTTTGATAAAATGATAATCGGTAAATCGTGTCATAAACATGTCACCAATTTGGGATTCAAGATATCAAATAATACTTATGACGTAAATCCGATATATATCTCTGATCTTCTTTGTGACCCTATCTTTGTTCTTTGTGGTGGGATTATAGAACATAAACCGTACACGCAAAAACTCGGAGATGAGATACATCTCTGATAAACCGCATATCCAAGTAGGTAGGAACCAAATGTTGAAACATCTTTGAGAAAGGTGGATGAACTTCATCAAATATGACATGGCAGCTGGTATTAAACCCTATATGTGGGAAGATATAAGCACCTATAACCTTTTGATATTGCATTATACCCGAGAAAGACACACTAAAGATACCTTGGTTCAAGCTTATGTGAGGCATAAAGTCGGAGACATGGATAGCAAGCATTCTCAAATATACCCAATGCTGAATAATCTCGTTTGGTATTGTAGAGGGTTTCGAAGGAAATTAATGAGATAGTTTGAAGTAGAGAAACCTTTAAGCAAGTACTTTAGTGGAACACGACTGTAAAACATCATAGACAAGGCGAATTCGATAAGATGCATGTGCTTTCATTCAGCCAAACCGTTCTATTGTAGAATGTGCGGACAAGACGTTTGATGTTTTATACCACTATCTGCCAGTAGTTTCTTGGACTTATTACTCATGAATTCACTACCTCCATCTCTTTGAAATACTGTAATTTTCATGATTGAATTAGTTTTCGACTTGTTTTCGAAAGAACTTGAATACTTCATAAAATTCTGGTTTGAATTTTAAAGGAAAGAACCAACTAAACCGAGAGAAATCATCTGTAAAGATCACATAATGTTTAAAGTCTTGTACATAAGAAATAGGGCAAGGTCCCCAAAGATCATAATGAACATTCGCAAGATTTTCAAGTGGAACTACAGTAGAAATCGAAAAAGGAAGATTTAAACTCTTTCCCATATGAAAATATTCACAGATGGAGTGTTTATTGTTTTTATTGATGACAATAGCCTTATTCTTGTGAAGGTGTTGAAGAACTTCAGAACTTGCATGTCCAATCCTTAGATGCCATATTGAATCATTGGTGGCTTGTTGTCTTGATGATTAAAATGCCTTGTATTTTGATTTTGCAACACATACAACCCTTCACATCTTGGTCCTTTCGTCAATACTTTCTAAGTTTTTAGATCGATTATGTAAACCTTATGGGCATCAAAGAACACGTTACATATGGATAATCTTCACATAACTTTCAGACATACAAGAGATATTTTTGTATGGAGAGGCAAACCAAAACATCATTGAGAGATATAATACCTGCTGTGGCAGAAATCTTGGCCAATCCCACATGAGTAATGGGTAAGAAGTTACCATCTCCTAGAGATCCCACAGCATGGTAAGAGTGTTCTTTTATTTTTTTTTAATGATTTCGATTATGAAATCTAATCCCAAGAATCTCTAAATTTGATTTAATTCAACCTTAAACTTTTCTTTTAGAAGAAGAAAAATACTAACCTTGATCCATAAGCAATTAGATTGATTTGATCTTCTCCTCCCTTTTATCTTCTTTAATTATTCCTTTGATGAATAAGGAATTGATGATTTGTTTTTTCTCTTATTCTTCTATCTTTTAAATGAAGTTTTTAACTCACTTTCTAGAGAAGAAAAACACTCCCTCTCCCCTTATGGTCGTGTGTCTCTCTCTCTAGGGTTGTGATGGTTAATAACCACTTCATAACCACTTCATAACCACTTTCATTAACTTCCATTAAATCATTATATATATAAAACATTTTCTTATTTATTTGTAGTTAATAAATATTCATTATTAACTATTAATGTAATATATAACATTAGAGAAAATTACACTTATTAAATATGATAGACAAGGGAGGAGGGTTATCAATACACCCAAATTCTAATATCATTAATCGAAACCGATTCATCACGGTATCGTCTTTTATATTAGAATTATAACATTAATATGAACTTGATTATTATAATTAAATCTAAAGACACATAGGTCACATATAAGAATATAAATATTCTTACATTCTCCCACTTGACCTTGTGTCGACTTGATGATTCAACAACCTTAATGTGCACTTTATATCAAGTTCATTTCAATTTCAACTATCATAATAAAATTAGAATTGATCGGATCATGGCGGTCACACATCATTAGACGACATGATCCCTTCCATGTATCACAAAACAATCTCAACTTCATATATAGTTTCTTTATATCGAGAATAACCTTAATTCTCAATTTAATCACATGTTATCTAAGAACCATAAATGTATACACATACTTTAATGATAACATATCTATTAAAACCAGAAACATAACTTAAATTGAATTCATAGTGTCATACATATAATGAACATATCATAATCATAATAGCAAGGCTTTGTTTATAATACCCATACGCTCTACATGACCAATAAATATTTTGGGTGGTAGTCCCTTAGTTAACGGATCCGCTACCATCATATCTGTTCTTATATGTTCAAATGACACTCTATGTTTCTGTACTTCTTCTTTGACAGCTAAGTACTTTAACTCCATGTGCTTAGCACCTTTAGAGTACTTGTCATTCTTTGAAAAGAAGACAGCTGCGGAATTATCACAATAAATTCTCAGCGGCCTCGCTATAGTGTCGACAATACGAAGTCCCGAGATAAAGTTCCGCAACCACAATGCGTGAATTGTGGCCTCAAAGCATGCCACAAATTCGGCCTCCATAGTGGAAGTAGCAATGACGGACTGTTTTCCACTTTTCCATGATATTGCTCCCCCAGCTAATAGGAAAAAATAGTCAAACGTCGATTTTCTACTGTCAACGCATCCGGCATAATCTGAATCTGAATATCCGATGACCTCAAGGTGATCAGATTTCTTGTATGTAAGCATGTGCTCTTTGGTGCCTTGCAAGTACCTGAGAACCTTCTTTGCAGCTCTCCAATGGTCCATTCCGGGATTACTTTGATATCGACCCAACATACCAACCGCAAAGTTGATATCTGGCCGAGTACATGTTTGAACATAGTTCAAACTCCCAACCACTGATGCATATGGAATTCTTTCCATTTCCTTACGCTCTAATTCATTTTTAGGACATTGCATTTTACTGAATTTGTCCCCTTTCTGAATTGGAGCTATCCCTGCGGAGCATTTGTCCATTTTATATCTCTCTAAAATCTTATTGATATATCCCTTTTGAGACAATCTTAACAATCCTTGTGCTCTATCTCGAAATATTTCTATTCCGATCACATATGATGCCTCACCCATATCTTTCATTTCAAAGTTCTTAGAGAGATACTTCTTTATATCATGTAACATGCCCATTTCGTTTGCAGCAAGCAAAATATCATCAACATATAAGACTAAAACCACAAACTTGCTCCCACTAACTTTAATGTAGATACATCGATCAACGATGACTTCTACAAAACCGTATGACAAGATGATATCATTAAACTTTAAATACCATTGTCTAGAAGCTTGTTTTAGTCCATATATCGACTTTTTCAGCTTACATACCATATGTTCTTTTCCTGTGACCACGAAACCTTCAGGTTGGTCCATATATACTTCTTCCTCAAGCTCTCCATTTAGAAAGGCGGTTTTCACATCCATCTGGTGAAGCTCTAGATCATAATGAGCCACCAAAGCCAAAACAATTCTTAGAGAATCCTTCTTTGAAACCGGAGAGAAGGTCTCTTTATAGTCAATACCATCTTTTTGGGTGAAACCTTTAGCAACAAGACGAGCCTTGTATCTTTCAATGTTACCTTTAGAGTCACGTTTGGTCTTAAAGACCCATTTAGAACCAATGGTTTTGAAACCATTAGGCAACTCCACTAAGTCCCATACATTGTTATCACCCATAGATTTTATTTCTTCTTTCGAGGCAATTAACCATTTTTCAGAATTGTCACTTTTCATGGCTTTTTGAAATGAGCACGGATCTTCATCAATGCTTAAGTCACATTCACTTTCAATAGCATAAACCACATATTCATTTGAAATAGCAGATCTTCTTTCTCTTTCAGATCGCCTTAATGGTTCTTGTGGTATACTATTCTCTTCTTGAATTGTAACTGGTTCATTAATTGTATTTTCTACTAGTGGGGTTGACACATCATTATGTTGTTCTATTGTGTCATTTAACTGTGATGGAACAATAGGAACAACAACCTCAGGTGCAACGATAGGTGAAGGAACATCAACATGGACTTCCTGAATGTCCACTTTTCGTGGTTCACCTCTCCCACTAGTTTCACCATTTTCAATGAACCTAGCATTACCGGTCTCCACTATTCTCGTACTATGGTTAGGACAATAAAATATATACCCCTTTGATTTTTCAGGATAACCAATGAAAAATCCACTGATAGTCCTAAAATCAAGTTTCTTTTCATGTGGGTTATACAACCTTACTTCTGCTGGACAACCCCAAACACGTAGATGTCTTAAACTAGGTTTCCTTCCCGTCCATAGTTCATAAGGGGTCTTAGGAACAGCCTTGCTAGGAACCCGGTTCAGCAAGTACGTTGCAGTTTTTAATGCATATACCCACAACGAAGAGGGTAAAGAGCAATTACTTAACATGCTCCTAACCATATCCATTAAAGTACGATTCCGCCTCTCAGCTACACCATTCTGCTGAGGAGTACCAGGCATTGTATATTGTGCACAAATACCTTTACTTTCAAGTAACTTTGCAAATGGACCTGGACATTGTCCATTTTCGTTGAATTTTCCATAAAACTCACCACCTCTATCAGATCTCACAACTTTTACCTTTTTATCTAACTGCCTTTCCACCTCGTCAATGAACACCTCTAGAACATTCACAGATTTGGACTTTTCATGCAGTAGATATGTATATCCATAACGTGAGTAATCATCGATGAAGGTGATAAAGTATTTTTCACCACTCCAAGAAGGAGCATCAAAAGGGCCACAAATATCGGTATGTATTAACTCAATAAGCTGAGTGCTTCTTGTGGCTGATTTCTTTGTTATATGTTTAGTCTGCTTTCCTTTAATGCAGTCTACACATACATTTAGATCACCAAAATCCAATGCAGGAAGAATTTCATTCTTTACCAACCTCATAATTCTTTCTTTGGAAATATGACCTAATCTTTGATGCCACAATAAAGCAGAATTTTCATTTGATGCACTACGTTTAATGCCTCGACTTTCAATATTAAATAGGGATTCGGAAAATTTTGCATCAAGATTGAATTTATAAAGTGAATCAAACAAAGTACCACTACCATAAAAGTAATCATTTCGGTACAAAGAGAAAACACCATGTCCAATCTTAAAAACAAATCCTAAATTATCCAGTCTACTAACGGAAACAAGATTTCTAGCACATTCAGGTACATAGAGACATCCTTCAAGATCTACATGACATCGAGTGTCTAAAATCAATCTATAAGTCCCAATGCCTTCAATTCGTGCCTTCATCCTGTTCCCCATGAACAAGTATTGTTCAGTTCCTCTTATGGGCTGGATCGAACTGAATCCCTGTTTAATATGAGACACATGAGTAGTAGCACCAGAATCTAACCACCAAGTATTATTAGGCACTTCTATAAGGTTCAATTCAGAGCAAACAAAACTATGATGTTTACCTTTCTTGTCGAACCAGGCCTTTCGTTTTAGACAATCTTTCTTGAAATGTCCCGTTTTCTTGCAAAAGAAACATTTCATCTCTTTATGGATTTTGCTTTCAGGTCCTTTCACAAAAGCTTTATCCTTCCTTTTGTCCTTTTTACTCGGTTTTGCTTTATAGCTGCTAGAACTTCCAAGACCTACGAGATTCGCAACTTGGTCCTTCATTTTCTTTAATCTCCCTTCCTCTTGAACCAACATAGCCTTTAGTTCTTTAAAATTCCATTTATCTTTAATGGTGTTGTAGTTCACCTGGAATTGGCTAAATTCAAAAGGTAGGGAGTTCATAATGAATTGGACCAAAAACTGTTCATGAACTTCCATTCCCATGGATGTTAACTTTGCTGCCAAGTTAGACATGTGCGTGACATGATCATGGATTGGTTGAGACCAGTCAAACTTTTTTGTAGTTAGCTCACTCATTAGACTTCCTACAATCGACTTATCAGCCAAATCCGATTGTGAACACTCCTTAATTTTCTGTATGAATTCCCTTGCTTTCTCTGTCTTAGGCATGGATGGCTTAATACTTTCCGCCATCGTCATCCTCATAAGGTTCAAACTCAGTCTGTTAGATCGCTCCCAAGTCTCATACCGAGTCTTTTCAGTTTGGGAGCTATCATCTGTAATGGCTGAGGGTTCCTCATCCGTTAGGATTGCAAGATCGAGTGCCATAATACCCAGTGTGAACCGGATATGTTCTGACCACTCTCCATAATTGAGCCCATTAAACTTTACGACAGAATTAGCGGATGCATACAAATTTGATGAAGCTGCAAAACATTTATACATACTTATTCATTATTACTTTGAGACTTTATTATAAATTCAAAGACCTAATCATAAACTTATAAAATATGTATTCAAGTAACCTTTGGGTAATACTTTAAATACAAACACTTTTAGCGATGTTAAATTTATTCTTTAACAATTAATCATATCACATAAAATCAAATAATTATGATACCTTTGGATATACATAATATTGGCTATAGTGAAATGATTAATTCTTTTCATATTAATAACTATATCATATGATCTACCTTTGGGTAATCTCCTAAAATATAGATATTAAAACAATTGATCAATTAAAAACTTTAATGTCATTTATAACATCACTTTAATCATGATCAATTGATAAACTTTACTATTTTAATATTTATATCTATTATAACAAGGCCACTTTGGTGACTAACATGTCATATAAAATATAAACATTAAAATTTTAATAGATAAAGTATCTTTATATTATATTAACATTTCAAAATACAATTAACCATATCTATTAAACCAGCGGAAACTTTATTGTACACTTATATATATATATATGTTTTTTTTATATACATAAGCAAATTTATTTAATCAAATATATATATATATATATATATTCTATTTATTTTTTATTTTTGTACTCCACATACTTTATGATTTTATCTTAATCAATGAATGTCATTTATTATGACTCATAAGAAAAAATCAGTTTTCATAATATACACCTATTTAATTAATAAAAAAAAATTTTATTTGCCTTTATGATCATGAATTAATGCAAACAACAAACCATTTAAAATTATTAAATAAATAGATAAAAAACTTTTAGTATGCCAAAACTTTCACGCCCGTTTCATGCACTTTAATTTGTTCTCTACCATTTATTATTTTGATCAAAAAATAATTTCATCAATGTCTTGTAACTGATCATTAATTCTCTTAAAGATGATTATAATTAGGTTTCTTAGTATTACTACCCATTTGAGTTTCCATTCTTCATTTCGAGATATCATTCAATATTTTTTTTTATGAATATTAAATGATAGTTACAAAATACTAAGGCAATCGGCTTAACACCAAGACTTAATCCACACTATTTTCATCATGAAAATCAATCACTAATTTTATGGTAAATTAAAACAATCTAGTTTGCTCCGATACCAATTGTTCTTTTATTTTTTTTAATGATTTCGATTATGAAATCTAATCCCAAGAATCTCTAAATTTGATTTAATTCAACCTTAAACTTTTCTTTTAGAAGAAGAAAAATACTAACCTTGATCCATAAGCAATTAGATTGATTTGATCTTCTCCTCCCTTTTATCTTCTTTAATTATTCCTTTGATGAATAAGGAATTGATGATTTGTTTTTTCTCTTATTCTTCTATCTTTTAAATGAAGTTTTTAACTCACTTTCTAGAGAAGAAAAACACTCCCTCTCCCCTTATGGTCGTGTGTCTCTCTCTCTAGGGTTGTGATGGTTAATAACCACTTCATAACCACTTCATAACCACTTTCATTAACTTCCATTAAATCATTATATATATAAAACATTTTCTTATTTATTTGTAGTTAATAAATATTCATTATTAACTATTAATGTAATATATAACATTAGAGAAAATTACACTTATTAAATATGATAGACAAGGGAGGAGGGTTATCAATACACCCAAATTCTAATATCATTAATCGAAACCGATTCATCACGGTATCGTCTTTTATATTAGAATTATAACATTAATATGAACTTGATTATTATAATTAAATCTAAAGACACATAGGTCACATATAAGAATATAAATATTCTTACAAAGAGAAGCTACCATATGAGTTGAGGCTCCTGAATCCGAATACCTTTTTTTAACTGAAGTTTTAGAGATTTGGATGGCAGCTAAATCTTATGGAAGATCTTCATTTTGAAAAGAATTGTCAAAACGATTCCAACACTTCAAAGCAATGTAGCCGATTCTACCACAAATCTGACACTATGGGCGTTGAAGAGAATTATTGGTTTGCAAGTTCCATCCAAAAGGAGTATTTTTATGAGAAAATCCACATCCTCAAGAAGAAAGCCTCCTTGTCCTCTGTTTAATCCAAATTTGTGATAGTAAGAGTCGTGAGCTCTGTTTCCCGAGCCGAATGGTTGATAGTTGGGTTAAGGTGATAAGGCAGTCTTTTGAGTGTTGAATGCGTAATTATAATTAACTAGCGATTCTTATTCATACGATTGTAACTGAATATCAAAACCTCCAATTTCTGAAAATATGTCACTAAAGTTGGGCACATGAAAACGAGATAGAAAGTTTTTACTTATAATACATACAAGGTTATATTCACGCCCTAAACCATTTAAGAAGTTAAAAATATTTATAGATTCATCAACAAGTTGTCTAGTAGAATTGAGTTGATCAAAAATAGTACGAAACTCTTGACAAGAAGCATGGAAAGTTTTACCCTTTTAGAGATGAGGTGCAGAGTTCTCTCGAGTTCAAAAACTTAGAGCTATAGAGCTTTTGTTAATTTATTTTCATTAATTTCGATTATGAAATCTAATTCCAAAAACATCTAAATTTGAATTTATTCAACATAATATTTTTATTGAGAGAAGAAAAAACTACTAACTTTGATCCATGAAAAATGGGACAAATTGATTTTCTCCTCATTTGTGAAAGCACTAGAGTATAGAGAATGCCAGCAACTTTGTATAACACACAAAACTTATATTAGAAATCACTTAAATACAATTCTACAATAGTGTTTAATCAGATTTATGCACTACTAACACTTAGCATGCCACTGACCAATTCCTAATCTACCCAACTCACCCACAACAACAGTTGTGATCACTCTTTATTCACTCACCAGAGAACGTGTGTAATCGCCTTACACACAGAGCAATTCTTTCTACACTTGAGCGACAACCCTAGCTGCCAGTCGACATCTTCTTTTTATATGTCACTGCCCTAGGGTTTCCTCTTTCCTAAGTGAATATTCAGCAATATTCATTCCCACGAACTTGCCTTCTTTGAATATCCTTTCTTCCTTACACAGTTTGATATCTCCTTTCCAATGAGAGTGTGCCACGTCAGCACCTTCAAACTTCCCGCGTCCAAGCATGTCTGTTGCACACGCCTCCATCTGTTTAGCCACAATCCTTGTGCTAACAATCTCCCCCTTTTTGTCTAAATGTGAGATCTCCAGAACCCTGCATCATCATTAACACACTCCACACACACACAGAACATGCATCACACAGGTAGTCTTAAGCCTATCAGATTAACATCAAGGTTAGTCTACCACAAGTTTCGATGCTCTTACACAGCATCACACATGTTCCAGAGGTTCTACGGAAAACAGAGCATAACACAAAAGAAACAGAGTCAATCTCAAAAGAAATTCGCATCACAGCTAAATACAGTGGCTCCCCCTATCTACTGGACTCTACCAGAGTGCACATTAGCCACTTTCCTCTCCGGACTCGCCTCCTTCCGACGTATCCTCCCCATCTTGGCGCTTACCTCCACCTGTGTATTCTCCCCCTTCTTGAGATCACAATTAGACAAAAATATTAGAACACAAGAGGCACGAGTAACAACAAGCAAGGGAAAAAATGCACTACCAATGACCCGCATCTGCATAGCTTTAACCAGCCGAGCTAGCTCCTTCAGATCGTCCAGGATGTACGGTGTAGATGGCGTTGCATCATCCTTCTTCACACTTCTCCCCTGTTTAGGGTCAAGAACCATCGCTAAGGGAGTTCGAGAGGCCGAGTCACCACGATGACCAGGTACATGGCGTTGATACATAAGTAGGTTATGAATCAGGTTGGGGAAAATGAGCCGCGTGGTTTTATTCGGAGACAGCCCAATCTTCATTATTTGGTCGTAGACCACTTTCCCGAAGTCAAATGCCTTTCCTTGAAGCAGCATAGACAGGAACTGCACTCGGCCTTTAATCATCGAGGTCTTGTTCGAGGTAGGTAACCAGTTTCGACAGCAAAACTTGTACAACAGCTGCATTGTAGGCGTCATATGCTTGGAACTGAAGCCCTCCCAGCGATTCCACTTACCACCCGTGAGTGTATGTACCGCAGTATCTAAGCTTTCAGTGAGCCAGCCATTCGAGGGTGCCGAGTTCTCCGAATTGCTCAAGGAATACATCTCATTGATGATATCCGGAGTGAACTCATACATCAACCCACGCACATATACCATATTCGTACCAATTCTATACTCGATATCCCCTAAATTTGCATAGAATTCCCGTACGATTTCCGGTACATAGGGACTTACATCCAGGACAGTGTAGATCAGGCTTGCTTGCTCAATAAGGGCTTTGACGTCGGTGAGATTGGTGTCCTCAAGCTTGAGATACTTCATGTCGAGGAACTCCCGATTACAGTACTGCTTCATCCGGTCAGCCGCGTCGGCGGAGGCAAAGCGTTGGTTGAAGGCTCGAGACATGGGCTTTGCAATTTCTGGGTTACACCGGAAAGCCTCAGCGACTTCGGCTCGTTTAGCCTCAAATCGGGCATCGATTTCAAGGTAAGGGTACTTCCCTCCAGTTCGTGGATCCGCGGCATCCTCCATCTCGGCGTCAGATTCGAGGGACGATGGAGAGGCGGTGATAGGTTGCTTCCCAGAACGGCGCGAAGGGCGAGCAACTGTCGGAGGTGCCGGAAGAGCAAGGAGGGCCAGCGATGGAGAAGACCTGTCATCGAACATCGCAGCAGCCATCTCTCGTTCTCGGGTTGCAGCACGACGCGTGAAGGGTCTTCTAGGGGTTGCCATGGTGGGACTTGGGGCGTTAGGGTTTCAGCAGTCGGCGCCTGTAAGATGGGATGCCCACAGAAGTGAAGAGACTCCTCTTTTATACACCAGGGGCACTCATGTTCATCTCGCGTATAACACCAAAAAACAATAAGTATGAACGAATTAATGTCATAAAGAACATAACGCATTTAACCGTTGCACAGATAGAAATGTGCTAGTACTTCAATAAAAGAATTCAGACACTCAAAGCATAGGTAGTTTGATTCAGGGAACCGATGAAGGGATATGAACTTATCAGAAACTGCATATCGCACCGAGAAAAAATAAAATTAGGATTAAAATTAAAAAGGGACACAAATTACTTAACTAAACCCACAGAAACATGTAATGTCAACCTGCACTACGCACAAATGGGAATTATAGTCACATAGTTGATGCAGTCACGTTGAGGAGGTCAATCCAAAATAGTATGCCAGAATATTGTACCAACTAATCATCTCATTAATCTTGAACACATAGGGGACTGATCTTTCCACCTTTATGGGAATAGTCTTATCTTTTCTTTCTTTTTTTTTGTGTTTCATCAAAAGGGACTTAACTTCGAATTGGATCTATTTCAGTCCAGATTGTGGTAGCAACCTGACCCGAAAACACCTTTTCTCGATTAAGTACTACCTTCTGCCCAATCCGGACAGTGATCAAGCCTAGAGTAAAATGTGGTATCATCTTACGCCAAGTTGAGTGTCCTATCATCTCATGCCTTTGTATGTGCCATCACCTCTCCCCCTTTTTCCCTTTTTTTATTTTGTTTATTTTTTTTTTATCATGTCTTGCTTGTCGAGCATGCATGGCACATCACTATCTACTCCCTTCCCCGAGTGTTCTTTTGTACTTAGAGACTCATAATTGTCACAATCTACCTGTCATACAACTGGAAATATCCTCCCTGATTATTGTGACATACATACACACATTTGGAACTTCCTTCCCCACTAATGCACAGGCAGTCATAGATCACACATTCCGAGTGCCTTTCTCAAAGAGATAAATGTGTTTGTATCTAATGCCTTAGTAAAGATATCTGCAAGTTGTTTCTGAGATGCAACATGTACAATTTCAACAGCCTTATCTTCCACCAGTTCCCTGACAAAGTGATGCCTTATATCTATATGCTTGGTCCTAGAGTGTTGTACCGGGTTCTTAGATATGTTTATCGCACTCATATTATCACAATGTATAAGCAAAGGTGCAGTATTCATACCGTAGTCTGCCAACATGTGTTTCATCCATAGTAGTTGAGTACAGCAGCTACCTAGGGCAATGTACTCTGCTTCCGCGGTAGACAGCGTCACACAGTTCTGTTTCTTGCTATGCCAAGAGATCATATTATTTCCAAGAAAGAAACACCCCCCTGAGGTACTTTTTCTATCATCAGTGCTACCCGCCCAATCTGCATCACAAAAGCCAGCTAAGTTAGTATTTGTCTCTTTTGTGTAACACATACCTAGGTTTGCTGTCCCTTTCACATATTTCAGTATGCTCTTGACAGCCAACAGGTGTGATGCCCGTGGATTGGCCTGGTATCTTGCACACACTCCCACACTGTAACACAGATCTGGCCTGCTTGCTGTCAGGTAGAGTAAGCTCCCTATCATGGCTCGATATAATTTTTCGTCGACAGGTGGTCCTTCTTCATCTCTGGACAGCTTGATAGTAGTGCTCATAGGCGTGACGGCAGCTTTACTCGTCTGCATATCAAATTGAGACACAAGATTCCGCGCATAGGTGCTTTGTGACACAAAGATCCCTTCTGATGTTTGCTTCACTTGCAGTCCAAGGAAGTAGTTGAGCTCTCCCACCATACTCATCTCGAATTCCTGCGTCATATTCATCACAAATCGATCTACAAGTGCCTTGCTGGTTCCTCCAAATATGATGTCATCAACATAGATTTGAACCATCAACATATGACCCTTTTCTTTTTGAATGAATAAGGTCTTATCCACGTTCCCCCTTCTGAAGTTAGATCTTAACAAGAATTGAGTGAGATGTTCATACCATGCCCTTGGTGCTTGCTTAAGTCCGTATAGGGCTCGCTTGAGTTTGTATACATGTGAGGGGAACTTAGGGTCTTCAAACCCTTTAGGTTGTGTCACATACACCTCCTCCTGGAGTAGTCCATTCAGGAATGCACTTTTTACATCCATCTGAAATAGCTTGACGTCCATCTTGCATGCTATGCCGAAGAGTAGCCGGATCGATTCCATACGTGCCACTGGTGCGAAGGTCTCGTCAAAGTCCACTCCTTCTATCTGACTGTAGCCTTGCGCAACCAAACGTGCCTTGTTTCTAACAATGTTTCCATCTTCATCGATCTTATTTTTAAAGACCCACTTTGTTCCCACAACATTGGCATTGCTTGGTTTAGGCACCAAATCCCATACATCGTGTCTGTTGAACTGCTCTAGTTCCTCATGCATTGCTGCTACCCATGATTCATCCTTCAGTGCCGCACTCACATCCTTCGGTTCTATGAGTGACACAAAAGACGCCAGCTTGACCATATTCTTGAAATCAATCTGAACTTTCCTGGTTCTCCTATCACCATGAATATCTCCAATTACATCACCTACTGAGTGGTTACGATGCACTTGCAACTGATTCTCTGCCCGTGTTCCTTCCTTTGTGCTCTCATCTTTAACAATGTCCTCCTTTGGCAGTGATGCATCAGTTCTGTTCTGGTTGCCTTGCACATCTTCTTCCTGTGTAACTCTTTCAGCTGTTAATATGCTTCGATCATCAAACACAACATTTACTGATTCAACAATCATCCTAAGATTTTTGTTATAAACCCGATACGCCATGGAGTGGTTTGAGTACCCCATAAACAACCCCTCTTCACTTCTAGAGTCAAATTTCCCAAGGTGATTTCTCTCATCAAGTATGTAACATACACACCCAAAAACATGAAAGTAGCTCAAATTTGGGGTCTTCCCTTTCCAAATTTCATATGGTGTGGTCTTTGTACCCGGCTTAACATAAACTCTGTTGATGATGTAGCACGCCGTGCTTATTGCCTCAGCCCAAAACCATGTAGCCACATTGTTTGCGTGCATCATCGCTCTTGCCATTTCCTGTAGAGTTCTGTTTTTTCTTTCCACCACTCCATTTTGTTGTGGAGTCTTTGGTGCTGAGAATTGATGTCTAATCCCATACTTATTGCAGAAGTTCTCAAACACCTCATTCTGAAATTCTCCACCATGATCGCTTCTTATTTGACCAATATTCCTCTCATCATTGAGCATTTGTAGTGTGAAGATCTTGAACTTCTCAAATGCTTCAGATTTCTCCCTTAAGAAATTCACCCAAGTAAACCGTGAGAAATCATCTACCATAACCAAAATATACCTCTTACCAGCAATACTTTTTGTCTGTATTGGGCCCATTAAGTCCATGTGTATCAGTTCCAAGACTCGTTTAGAACCGATTTCAGGTACCTGTTTGTGTTGTACTTTTATTTGCTTTCCCTTGCAGCACCCTTTGCATGTGTTCCCAAGTTCCTTTTCAAGCTTGGGAACTCCACGAACCACCTCTGCTTGCACAATTCGTTGAAGACCATGTATATTCATGTGTCCGAGTCGTCTATGCCACAGTTCCAACTGAGATTCAACTACTGACAGACATTTGGCAGTCATATTCCACATGTAGCAGTTGTTACTCGACCTGGACCCATGTAATATCAAGTTCCCTTGATTATCCATCGCTTGACATTCATCCTTAGTGAAGAACACTTTTAGCCCTTCGTCACATAGTTGGCTTACATTGATCAAATTCGCCTTGAGTCCTTCTACGTAGTAGACATTCATCAGTGGAGGTTGCGAGTCATTTCTAATCATTCCAACTCCTAATATTTTTCCTTTTGCGCCATCTCCGAAGGTTACTTTCCTGGCCTTGACTTCTCTGTATGATTCCAACACCCCCTGATTACCAGTCATATGCCGTGAGCAGCCACTGTCAAAATACCATGGTGTCGACTCTTTATCAGTTCCTGAGATGTAAGCCACTTTACCACACATTCTCTCCTCCTCTGTTTTGTTCGAGCCGGGAGTCTGTTCTGGAGCACTGCACTGTTTTTCCCTGTTTAACTCAGACAACCTCGAGTAGTACAGGTAATTCTTGTCAATCCATACTTTCTTAAATTGACTGGGCTCAAGAAAGCAGTTACCTGACTTCCAAGCCTGCCTTATGCGATTGATCATCCTGTAGCAATTGCGTCTAATATGCCCACTCTTCCCGCAAAAGTAGCATCCCTTAACGTTTGGCTCTTTGGCTCTTTGGATTTCATCTCTGCCTCTTACTGTAAGTTCCTTATTCTCAGACTCCCCACCTTGAACTCCTGGAACTTTCACTTTCTCACTCTGAACAAAGTTCTTGAGATTTGTGTAGTCAGGACTTTCTGTGACACAGCTGCTCTCTGTGTATCCTCTGTAGCCGAGACCCCACGTACGTCCAGTGGGAGTTCCCATCTCCAAAAGCCTATCCAGATCCTTTGAACCCTGATTCAGCAGCCTAATCCTTTTGTAGTTCTCTGTTAGATTATGTTCTAGCGTCTGGTTGCGTTCCTTTGTCTGAATTAGAAGATCCTTCAATTTTATCATTTCTGCTTCTAACATTTGGATCCTCTTGGAATCTGAATGTTGTTCGCTTGGTCTGACTGTTTCTACTTCATCAGCATTGCACTCAGATTCACAGCTCCTTTTATTGCTAGACTCCATTTCCATGATGTTGACCTTCGCTTCCAGCATGGCCTTATCCTTGAGAAGTCGAAGGTTGGTATTGCTCAATGCCACCCAATTGTCATAGAGACGTCGGTACTCTGCCTTCGCATCCACTTCACCGTCATCATCAGAATCAGTTTCCTGATCGGATTCCCTGACTACTTCACTTGTGAATGCTACAAAGTTTAACATCTCATCGTCTTCTTCACTGTCATCTGACTCGGTCTCACTAAAGCTCAATAGCGACTTATCGTTGCGCTTCTGAAGGTTTGGACATTCTGATTTAATGTGACCAACTCCTTTACATTCATAGCACTTCAGTTCCTTGCGCTTGGTGAGAGGACATTCTGCTTTGAAGTGTCCATATCCTTCGCACTCATGGCATTGCACGTCTTGTCGTCTACTTGATCTTCCAGCTTCCATCCGCTGTGGCTTATTGCTGGAGCGATTTTGATAAGTCCCCTGTTCTTGGCTGTGCGGCTTGATTTGCCCTTTCTCAATGCGCTTAAGTGCCTTCTTGAAACTCCTTGCCATCAGACCCATGCTTTCCTCTAGTTTCTGACTCAAATTGTCTTCAATCATTCTCATTCGATCTAACTCTTGTTCGGCATTGAAGGCTATTCCTTTTCCCACTTTAGATGGCTCCGCAACATTCTCCATTTCTTCAGCTTTTAGCATACCTATCAGTTGTGAGAACTTCATGTCGTCTGTGTTCATGGCGAGTTTCAAAACTGCCTTATGTGGTCCGAATTTTCCTGGAAGGCATCTCAACAGTTTCTTGACAAGCTTCTTGTCCTTGTACACCTTCCCTAACACAGCTGCTTCATTCGCAATCGAGCTTAATTTTGCCCCAAAGCTTGCTATGGATTCATCACTTCCCATCCGCAGATTTTCAAACTGGGAAGCCAGATGATCGAGTCGTGTCCTCCTCACACACGATGTTCCCTCATATGAGTTTACAAGGATGTCCCACGCATCTTTCGCTGCCGCACATCCCTGAACAAGCTTGAATTGATCCAGATCTATTGCACAGAATATTTCTGTGAGAGCCTTTGAGTTGAATTTGGATGCACTTTTATCCGCATCTGTCCACTTCTCTTTGGGTTTTGGAATTTTCTCACCTTCCTGATTCAATATCCATGGTTCCTCCCAGCCGTCCTCCACTGCTGTCCATGCATCTTCATCTATTCCTCGAATCCTCTGTCGCATACGCACCTTCCAATGACCGAAATTGTTTTCATCCAGTATTAGTGGTTTTTGCACAGCAATGAGTTCCTTGGGTGTCTCCATACTCTGTCTCAGGACCTCAACCTGTTGATAAATCTCAGATTTATGCTAGGTGACCCGCTCTGATACCAATTGAAAGCACTAGAGTATAGAGAATGCCAGCAACTTTGTATAACACACAAAACTTATATTAGAAATCACTTAAACACAATTCTACAATAGTGTTTAATCAGATTTATGCACTACTAACACTTAGCATGCCACTGACCAATTCCTAATCTACCCAACTCACCCACAACAACAGTTGTGATCACTCTTTATTCACTCACCAGAGAACGTGTGTAATCGCCTTACACACAGAGCAATTCTTTCTACACTTGAGCGACAACCCTAGCTGCCAGTCGACATCTTCTTTTTATATGTCACTGCCCTAGGGTTTCCTCTTTCCTAAGTGAATATTCAGCAATATTCATTCCCACGAACTTGCCTTCTTTGAATATCCTTTCTTCCTTACACAGTTTGATATCTCCTTTCCAATGAGAGTGTGCCACGTCAGCACCTTCAAACTTCCCGCGTCCAAGCATGTCTGTTGCACACGCCTCCATCTGTTTAGCCACAATCCTTGTACTAACAATTTGAACCTTTCTCTTTAATAATGATTTCTTTGATGGATAAAAAAATCAATGTTTTTAATATTTTCTTTTGTTTACTGTTAATAGCGATAGTATGTGGCTTTTTTTCTCTCTTATGTCGATCTCTTTTTAGAGAGAAGTTACCAAAGTAATTCACACTTATTGGAGAAGGAAGTTACACAATTATGTATATAATGAGTATCTCTTTATAACCACCACTTATATACACACCTTTTTATCTATTATTAATTAACCAATTTATATGTAATGAATACATATATATATTATAATGTGTTTATACAATTTAATTAGGTAAAGGAGGAGGGTTATCAATACATCAAAATTCTAATGTCGTTATCCGAAATCGATCCATCACGAAGGTCACATAGGTCACGAAGGTCACATAGGTCACATATTATAAACATTAATATAAAGTTGATCCGTATAATTAAACCGAAAGACACATAGGTCACATATAAGAATATAAATATTTTTACATTCTCCCACTTGACCTTATGTCGACTTGATGATTCAATAACCTTAATGTTCACTTTACATCAAGTTCATTTCAATTTAAACTATCATAATAAAATTAGAATTGATCGGATCATGGCGGTCACACATCATTAGACGATATGATCCCTTCCATGTAGCACAAAAAACTTCGAACTTCACATATAGTTTCTTTATATTGAAAATAATCTAATTCTCAATCTAATCATATGTTATCAGAAAACCATAAGTGTATACACATACTTTAATGATAACATATTTATTAAAACCAGAAACATAACTTAAAAGTGAATTCATAGTGTCATACACATAATGAACATATCACAATCATAATAGCAAGGCTTTGTCTATAATACTCATACGCTCTACATAACCAATAAACATTTTGGATGGTAATCCCTTAGTTAAAGGATCCGCTACCATCATATCAGGTTTTATGTTCAAATGACACTCTATGTTTTTGTACTTCTTCTTTGACAGCTAAGTACTTTAACTCCATGTGCTTAGCACCTTTAGAGTACTTGTCATTCTTTGAAAAGAAAACAGCTACAAAATTATCACAATAGATTCTCAGCAGCCTCGCTATAGTGTCGACAATTCGAAGTCCCGAGATAGAGTTTCGCAGCCACAATGCGTGAATTGTGGCCTCAAAGCATGCCACAAATTCGGCCTCCATAGTGGAAGTAGCAATGACGAACTGTTTTCCACTTTTCCATGATATTGCTCCCCCAGCTAATAGGAACAAATAGTCAAACGTCGATTTTCTACTGTCTACGCATCCGGCATAATCTGAATCTGAATATCCAATGACCTCAAGGTGATCAGATTTCTTGTATGTAAGCATGTGCTCTTTGGTGCCTTGTAAGTACCTGAGAACCTTCTTTGTAGCTCTCCTATGGTCCATTCTGGGATTACTTTGATATCGACCCAACATACTGATGAGGACATCAGGTCATACATCCAGCCAGGAGACCAGATTGGCCGACCAGGAAGCTTGCCCGAGACAGCAGGACCATCTGGCGCGCCTGCCGGACCAGACAGTACCGCCGGACCCTCGACCTATAGGACCAGACCGGTCAACATCGCCGGCGGAGAGGCCCAAGCTTCCGGCACACTTGGTGGGGACGTGAATGACACCGCCGGTCTCCCTGATGACACCGCCGACTCCGGGATCAACTTGGCTGGTCCTGAAGTCATTCTGGCCAGTACCGCGCATAATCCAGCCGGTACAGCCGAGTACACGCGCACTTCCACTTCTACACAAGAGGACTCGGACCAAATGAGCTACCAGCTCTAGGACATGCACTTAGAGGAAGTCTCAACACCAGTGGTACCTCAAGGAGCAATGACAAGAAGCAGATCAAGGGCGCTCTTCCACAAATTCAGCCTATGGGTCAACAAGCTACTAGAGGAAGACCGACTAAGGACAATGGGCCAAAAATACAAGGAAGAGTCCAATAGCTTCTCAACAACACAAGGGACATCAGAGACTTGGGCTTTAGTGGCAAGAGAGGTCAAGGCCCATAGATTTGTAACCCTACTCCAAGTCGAAGACTAGGAGCAAGGCGCGTGCATGCCACAAGGACGGCCACCTTCCATTTCTTGGCCGTGAGGTGAGTTAAGGTAAGTTTACATTCGAATATATGCCTCTTTCTGTTTTGCAGGGTAGGATCTAGTTGCTTTACATTTTGAGTCAAGAACATTTTAGGAATAGGTCCTTTTTCGGTTATACACTTTTGTATTTTTTCCTTTTGTGCACTTTTGTAAACTATCCTTTTCTTTATTTGTGTCGACCCTAGAAGGTCAAGCTGTCGAGCATATTAATAAGGCTCCTTCCAGCATTGTAGTTCGACAACCCTTTTGCTAATTAATAAAGATCGAATTTTCTTTACAAGTTATTCTCTCAAAGAAGCTTGTGCGCTTAGAACCTAGTTGAGACCAGCCCTCCTAGCTCTAAGTTTGTGATTTATCACGAGGTTCATCACCCTCGTGTGGTTCACTTCACCCTTCCATCTTTTACCAACCAGAAAACCCCCATCCAGAAGCCTAAGGTTGAGTTTCTCACCTAATCTTCTACAAACAGTCCACGCGCATACATCCTTGAATCAAGGCTTGTATCATTTTGGTATCAGAGCTTAAAGCTCCTAAACCAGGTTTTTTCTATCCTTTTGCTTGTCTTATATCTAGTTCTTGCATTAGTTTAAGTCGTATTCAAGAAAAATCAAAAAAAACATCAAACTCCAAACCGAGTGCATCTAGCCTCCTACGTGTATCACTAGGGTTTAGATTCACTTTTGCATTGTCTTTCCCGTTTTCCTTTTTGTTTAATTCATATTTCCATTAATTTTAAGTTAAATTAAAAAGAAAAAGAAAAGAAAAGAAAAAGGAAAGAAAAGAGAATAGGAAAATACCCAAGATATTTCGAATTGGACAGCTAGCACAAGTTGTCTAGGAAGTTTCCTTTTTCTTGTAGTCGAATTTCCTTTCCTTAAGATTTTTCCTTTTTGCATTTTTTCAACCCCATATAAAAAGAAAACCCTCCTAATAATTTAGGAGCAACCTAATTGTCTTCTTTCTTTGTAGCACACCATGGGAGAAGAGAATAGAGACGCAGCTGAAGCCATGATGGCCATGTTCACCACACTCCAAACACAACTCGTATCCATAGGCGAGAGGTTGGAGCGCGTGGAGAGACCAGTAAGATTCCAGGCCATAAGGCACATGAGAGCTGAGCAAGACCGTCCTGAGGGTCCTGAGTACCTTAGGACATGGCACGAACAGGAGGAACCCCACCCAGAAGGAGATGAGGACACGCAACCTCATAACTATCACCATAGGCCGAGAGGACCTCCACGGCAACCAGAGGCAGAAGATGATGGCTTTGAGCCATATGGTCTTCACCAGAGACCAAGAATGCCTCCTAGACGTCATGAGGATGGAGATGAACACACCTACAACCGGATAATTCATCCTGATGTTAAACTAACTCCTCCAACTTTTGCAGGAAAAGTAGACCCGAGGCTTACCTAGATTGGGAGAGGCGAATGGATCATATCTTTGATCACTACAACCAACCAGGACCTAGGAGAGTCTCAATGGCAGTAGCACAACTCACGGACAATGCCCTCATCTAGTGGGATCGTGAGGTATCTGACAGAAGGAGGAAGAGGATGAGACCCGTAGACTCATGGGTCGACATGAAGGACCTCATGCGACAAAGGTTTGTTCCACCTTACTTTCATAGGGATTTGCAACGTCGTTTTCGTACTCTTAAGCAGGGTACCAGATCAGTAGAAGAGTACTATGAAGAGTTCGAGAAGTTAAGGAACAGATTGGAGCTCAATGATGATGAAGAAGCATTGATGGCACAATTCTTGGATGGACTCCAAGAAAGGATCAGCTGCAAGGTGGAAAGGCAAATCTACAACGATTTCAAAGACTTGTTCCTCCTATCTGTGCAAGCTGAACAGCACATCAAACGTAAGAGCCAAGACATCCGCAGCAAGCCTAGGACACCTTGGGCACCAAGCAACATGCCTAAGACAGTGGACAAAGGCAAAAGCGTAGAGATCGAGTCAAGGTTCAAGAGCAAGCCTCCTGAACCCACCCGTGACCAGAGAGAGCCTGGTAAGTCTTCTAACCCTCAAAGATCACGTGACATAACTTGTTTCAAGTGCAGGGGACATGGACAATTCTCAAGGGAGTGCCCAAACAACCGAGTCATGCTGATTACGGAGGCAGAAGAATATGAGTCCCAAGATGAAGAGGACTATGAACCAGAAGGAGAATGTGGTGACATTGAGTACCCTGATGTGGGGGAAGTGCTGGTCACTAGACGTATCCTCAGTGCAATGGTGGATCCTTCAGAGACCATCCAAAGGGAGAACATCTTCCACAGCCGTTGCACCGTCAAGGGAAAGGTATGTAACCTCATCAAAGATGGTGGTTCTTGCACTAACGTTGCTAGTGCGTATATGGTTGATAAGCTAGGTCTAGAGAGGACACGGCATCCTCAACCATATAGACTGAGATGGCTTGATGACAAAGTGGAGCTCAAGATTCATGAGCAAGTCACTGTGCCATTCAGTGTGGGCAAGTACCAAGACCAGGTCGTGTGCGACGTGGTGCCCATGCAAGCTGGCCATCTTCTACTAGGAAGACCATGGCAGTTTGACAAAGAGACCAGGCATGATGGCCGAACCAATCTATACACCTTTGTGCATGACAAGAGAAAGGTCAGCCTAGCTCCTCTTACACCTGCCCAAGTACATGAGCTACAACTCCAAATGAGTAAGGAAAAGAAACTTGTCAAGTCTAACTTTCTTATTCAACCTAGTCATGTCCGGAGAGCTTTAGCCTCGAAGGACTTAATGTTACTAATGGTTTTCAAGGAAGTGTTGAGTATAGAACAGGGACAGGTAGAGCTACCTCATAAAGTAGCAACACTCCTCAACAAATTCCAGGATGTATTTCCAGAGGAGATACCAGCAGGCTTGCCTCCTTTACGTGGCATAGAACACTAGATTGATCTAGTGCCCAGAGCAGCCCTGCCCAACCGGCCAGCCTACCGGATGAGTCCAGAGGAGTCCAAAGAGCTTGAAAAGCAAGTCAAGGAGCTCCTGGAGAAAGGATATGTTCGAGAGAGCCTCAGTCCATGTGTTGTACCAGTGCTGCTAGTGCCCAAGAAGGATGGGACTTAGCGCATGTGTGTGGACTGCCGAGCCATCAACAACATCACAGTCAAGTATAGGCATCCAATACCACGACTGGATGACATGCTAGATGAGCTGAGTGGAGCCACGGTCTTCTCCAAGATAGACCTCAAAAGTGGATACCACCAGGTAAGAATGAAGGAAGGTGATGAGTGGAAAACCGCTTTCAAGACAAAGCAAGGACTCTACGAGTGGACAGTCATGCCATTTGGCTTGACTAATGCCCCAAGCACCTTCATGCGCCTTATGAACCAAGTTCTTAGGGCGTACATCAGTAAGTTCGTAGTAGTCTACTTTGATGACATTTTGGTTTATAGTAAGTGCCTACGGGAACACCTCACACATCTTGAGATGGTACTTAAAACCCTTTGACAAGAAGAGCTTTATGCCAATCTCAAGAAGTGCACCTTTTGTACTGATAAGCTTGTCTTTTTAGGTTTTGTTGTGAGTTCACAGGGCCTACAGGTTGATGAAGAGAAGATTCGAGCCATACAAGAATGGCCAACACTAGGAAACATCAGCCAAGTGAGGAGCTTCCACGGACTGGCCAGCTTCTATAGGAGATTCGTGCCCAACTTCAGCAGTATTGCCTCACCACTGACGGCAGTAGTAAAGAAGAACGTGGGATTCAGTTGGGGAGAAGCTCAGGAGAAGGCATTCAAGGCCTTGAAGGACAGCCTTACACACGCACCAGTGTTAGTCCTTCCCGATTTCAACAAGACGTTTGAAGTGGAGTGTGATGCCTCTAGAATAGGCATAGGAGCAGTGCTAACCCAAGGAGGGAGGCCAGTGGCATACTTCAGTGAGAAACTAGGTGGTGCCTCACTGAACTACCCCACTTATGACAAGGAGCTCTATGCCCTTGTCCGAGCACTGGAAACTTGGCAGCATTACTTGCTGTCCAAGGAGTTTGTGATCCACACTGATCACGAGACTCTCAAACACCTCAGAAGGCAAACCAATCTCAAGAGGAGACATGCCAGGTGGATGGAGTTCATAGAAACCTTCCCGTACATCATCAAGTACAAGAAGGGTAAAGACAATGTGGTAGCCGATGCACTATCAAGGAGGTTTGCCTTGATATCAACCATGGAGGCAAAGGTCCTAGGATTCGAGCACATCAAGGATCTATACCAGGATGATCCTGACCTTGCTGAGAGCTACAAGGAGTGTAGCACAGGGAGTCATGGCAAATTCTATATCCATGAGGGATTCTTGTTCCGAGAAAGGAGGCTGTGCATACCACAAGGATCACTAAGGGAGCTTATCATCCGAGAAGCTCATGGAGGAGGACTCATGGGCCACTTTGGTGTCAACAAGACTCTAGCAGTGGTCAAGGAGCACTTCTACTGGCCACACATCAAGAGGACAGTAGAAGCACATTGTGCAAGATGCACCACTTGCAAGAAGGCAAAGTCCCGAGTGCAACCTCACGGGTTGTATCTCCCACTGCCCATACCAACACATCCATGGGTGGACATCTCGATGGATTTTATTCTAGGCCTGCCCAAGATCAACCACAAAGATGCAATCTTTGTAGTGGTGGACAGATTCTCCAAGATGGCACACTTCATCCCATGTGCCAATGTCAATGATGCCACGCAAACAGCTGAGCTGTTCTTCAGGGAGATAGTACGGCTTCATGGAGTGTCACGGACCATCGTGTCAAACAGGGACACCAAGTTCCTCAGCCATTTTTGGAGGACCCTTTGGAGAAAGCTAGGCACGAAGTTACTCTTCTCAACCACTTGCCATCCTCAAACCGATGGCCAAACTGAAGTTGTCAACAGGACACTATCAACTCTTCTCAGAACTACACTAGGGAAGAACCTAAAGACTTGGGTGGAGTGCCTGCCATTCATTGAGTTCGCCTACAACCGAGCCGTGCACTCAGCAACCAAGAAGACCCCATTTGAAGTGGTATACGGCTTCAACCCTCTCACCCCATTGGAGAAACACCACTGCCACCAGCTGAGATGACCAACCTCAACGGAGCATCCAAAGCAGAGTTCATGAGGAGGTTACACCAGAAGGTAGCAGAGAACTTGGAGAAGAGGACCGGACAGTACGTGACTCATGCCAACAAAGGAAGAAAGGAGGTGATCTTTCAACCAGGCGATTGGGTGTGGCTACACCTACGGCAGGAGAGGTTCCCAACCCTAAGGAGTTCCAAGCTAGCACCAAGAGGAGATGGTCCATTCAGAGTGCTCGAGAGGATCAACAACAACGCCTACCGGATCGAGCTTCCAGGTGAGTTTAATGTGTCCAATACGTTTAATGTTACTGACTTGGCCCCTTTCCATGCGGATGAACCAGTTTTGAGGACAAAACCTACTGAAGAGGGAGGGAATGATGAGGACATCAGGTCGTACATCCAGCCAGGAGACCAGACTGGCCGACCAGGAAGCTTGCCCGAGACAGCAGGACCATCTGGCGCGCCTGCCGGACCAGACAGTACCGCCGGACCCTCAACCTATAGGACCAGACCGGTCAACATCGCCGGCGGAGAGGCCCAAGTTTCCGGCACACTTGGTGGGGACGTGAATGACACCGCCGGTCCCCCTGATGACACCGCTGACTCCGGGATCAACTTGGCCGGTCCTGAAGTCATTCCGGCCAGTACCACGCACAATCCAGCCGGTACAGGCCATCTAGCCGAGTACACGCACACTTCCACTTCTACACAAGAGGACTCGGACCAAATGAGCTACCAGCTCCAGGACATACACTTAGAGGAAGTCTCAACACCAGTAGTACCTCAAGGAGCAATGACAAGAAGCAGATCAAGGGCGCTCTTCCACAAATTCAGCCTATGGGTCAACAAGCTACTAGAGGAAGATCGACTAAGGACAATGGGCCAAAAATACAAGGAAGAGTTCAATAGCTTCTCAACAACACAAGGGACATCAGAGACTTGGGCTTTAGTGGCAAGAGAGGTCAAGGCCCAGAGATTTGTAACCCTACTCCAAGTCGAAGACTAGGAGCAAGGCGCGTGCATGCCACAAGGACGGCCACCTTCCATTTCTTGGGCGTGAGGTGAGTTAAGGTAAGTTTACATTCGAATATATGCCTCTTTCTGTTTTGTAGGGTAGGATCTAGTTGCTTTACATTTTTGAGTCAAGAACATTTTAGGAATAGGTCCTTTTCGGTTATGCACTTTTGTATCTTTTCCTTTTGTGCACTTTTGTAAACTTTCCTTTTTTTTCTTTATTTGTGTCGACCCTAGAAGGTCAAGCTGTCGAGCATATTAATAAGGCTCCTTCCAGTATTGTAGATCGATAACATTTTTGATAATTAATAAAGATCAAATTTTCTTTCTACAAGTTATTCTATCAAGAGACTTGTACGCTTAGAACCAAGTTGAGACCAGCCCTCCTAGCTCTAAGTTTGTGATTTATCACGAGGTTCATCACCCTCGTGTGGTTCACTTCACCCTTCCATCTTTTACCAACCAGAAAACCCCCATCCAGAAGCCTAAGGTTGAGTTTCTCACCTAATCTTCTACAAACAGCCCACGCGCATACATCCTTGAATCAAGGCTTGTATCACATACCAACCGCAAAGTTGATATCTGGCCGAGTACATGTTTGAACATAGTTCAAACTCCCAACCACTGATGCATATGGAATTATTTCCATTTCTTTACGCTCTAATTCATTTTTAGGATATTGCATTTTACTGAATTTGTCCCTTTTCTGAATTAGAGCTATCCCTACGGAGCATTTATCCATTTTATATCTCTCTAAAATCTTATTGATATATCCATTCTGAGACAATATTAACAATCCTTGTGTTCTATCTCGAAATATTTCTATTCCGATCACATATGATGCCTCACCCATATCTTTCATTTCAAAGTTCTTAGAGAGATACTTCTTTATATCATGTAACATGCCCATGTCGTTTGCAGCAAGCAAAATATCATCAACATATAAGACTAAAATCACAAACTTGCTCCCACTAACTTTAATGTAGATACATCGATCAACGATGACCTCTACAAAACCGTATGACAAGATGATATCATTAAACTTTAAATACCATTGTCTAGAAGCTTGTTTTAGTCCATATATCGACTTTCTCAGCTTACATACCATATGTTCTTTTCCTGTGACCACGAAACCTTCAGGTTGGTCCATATATACTTCTTTCTCAAGCTCTCCATTTAGAAAGGCGGTTTTCACATCCATCTGGTGAAGCTCTAGATCATAATGAGCCACCAAAGCCAAAACAATCCTTAGAGAATCCTTCTTTGAAACCGGAGAGAAGGTCTCTTTATAGTCAATACCATTTTTTTGGGTGAAACCTTTAGCAACAAGACGAGCCTTGTATATTTCAATATTACCTTTCGAGTCGCGTTTAGTCTTAAAGACCCATTTAGAACCAATGGTTTTGAAACCGTTAGGCAGCTCTACTAAGTCCCATAATTTGTTATCACCCATAGATTTTATTTCTTCTTTCGAAGCAATTAACCATTTTTCAGAATTGTCACTTTTCATGGCTTTTTAGAATGAGCTCGGATCTTCATCAATGCTTAAGTCACATTCACTTTCAATAGCATAAACCACATAGTCATCTGAAATAGCAGATCTTCTTTCTCTTCCATATCGCCTTAATGGTTCTTGTGGCACACTATTCTCTTCTTGAATTGTAACCGGTTCATTAATTGTATTTTCTGCTAGCAGGATTGACACATCATTATGTTGTTCTATTGCGTCGTTTAACTGTGATGCAACAATAGGAACAACAACCTCAGGTGCAACAATAGGTGAAGGAACATCATTATGGACTTCCTGAATGTCCACTTTTCGTTGTTCACCACTCCCACTAGTTTCACCATTTTCAATGAACCTAGTATTACCGGTCTCCACTATTCTCGTACTATAGTTAGGACAATAAAATATATACTTTTTGATTTTTCAGGATAACCAATGAAAAATCCACTAATAGTCGTAAAATCAAGTTTTTTTTCATGTGGGTTATACAACCTTACTTCTGCTGGACAACCCCAAACACGTAGATGTCTTAAACTAGGTTTTCTTCCCATCCATAGTTCATAAGGGGTCTTAGGAACAGCCTTGCTAGAAACCCGGTTCAGCAAATACGTTGTAGTTTTTAATGCATATACCCACAACAAAAGGGGTAAAGAACAATTACTTATCATGCTCCTAACCATATCCATTAAAGTAAGATTCCGCCTCTCAGCTACACCATGCTGTTGAGGAGTACCAGACATTGTATATTGTGCACAAATACCTTTACTTTCAAGTAACTTTGCAAATGGACCTGGACATTGTCTATTTTCGTTGAATTTTCCATAAAACTCACCACCTCTATAAGATCTCATAATTTTTACCTTTTTATCTAACTGCCTTTCCACCTCGTCAATGAACACCTCTAGGACATTCACAGATTTGAACTTTTCATGCAGCAGATATGTATATCCATAACGTGAGTAATCATCGATGAAGGTGATAAAGTATTTTTCACCACTCCATAAGGTTCAATTCAGAGCAAACAAAATTATGATGTTTACCTTTCTTGTCGAACCAGGCCTTTCTTTTCAAACAATCTTTCTTGAAATGCCCCGTTTTCTTGCAAAAGAAACATTTCACCTCTTTATTGATTTTGCTTTCGGGTCCTTTCACAAAAGCTTTATCCTTTCTTTTGTCCTTTTTACTCGGTTTTGCCTTATAGCTGCTAGAACTTCCAAGACCTACGAGATTCGCAACATGGTCCTTTATTTTCTTTAATCTCCCTTCCTCTTGAACCAACATAGCCTTTAGTTTTTTAAAATTCTATTTATCTTTAATGGTATTGTAGTTCACCTGGAATTGGCTAAATTCAAAAGGTAGAGAGTTCATAATGAATTGGACCAAAAACTGCTCATGAACTTCCATTCCCATGGATGTTAACTTTGTTGCCAAGTTAGACATGTGCGTTACATGATCATGGATTGGTTGAGACCAGTCAAACTTTTTCGTAGTTAGCTCACTCATTAGGCTTCCTACAATCGACTTATCAGCCAAATATGATTGTGAATACTCCTTAATTTTCTGTATGAATTCCCTTGCTTTATCTGTCTTAGGCATAGATGGCTTAATACTTTCCGCCATCGTCATCCTCATAAGGTTCAAACTCAACCTGTTAGATCGCTCCCAAGACTCATACGGAGTCTTTTCAGTTTGGGAGCTATCATTTGTAATGGCTGAGGGTTTCTCATCCGTTAGGATTGCAACGTCGAGTGCCATAATACCCAGTGTGAACCGGATATGTCCTGACCACTCTCCATAATTGAGCCCATTAAACTTTACGACAGAGTTAGCAGATGCATACAAATTTGATGAAGCTGCAAAATATTTATATGTACTTACTCATTATTACTTTGAGACTTTATTACAAATTCAAAGACCTAATCATAAACTTTAAAAACATGTATTCAAGCAACCTTTGGATAATACTTTAAATACAATCAATTTTAGTGATGTTAAATTTATTCTTTAACAATTAATCATATCACATAAAATCAAATAATTATGCTACCTTTGGGTATACATAATATCGACTATAGTGAAATGATTAATTTTTCATATTAATAACTATATCATATGATCTACCTTTGGGTAATCTCCTAGAATATAGATATTAAAAAACAATTGATCAATTAAAACTTTAATGTCATTTATAACATCATTTTAATCATGATCAATTGATAAACTTTATTATCTTAATATTTATATCTATTATAACAATGCCACTTTGGTGACTTACATGTTATATAAAATATAAAAATTAAACTTTTAATAGATAAGTATATTTATATTGTATTAACATTTCATAATATAATTAACCATTTCAAATAAATGAGCGGAAACTTTATTGTACACTTATATATACAAATTTTATATACATAAGCAAACTTATCTAATCAAATATTTTTACTCCACATACTTATGATTTTATCTTAATCAATGAGTGTCATTTATTATGACTCATAAGAAAAAATTGGTTCTCATAATATGCACCAATTTAATTAATAATTTTTTTTATTTTTATTGATTGCCTTTATGATCATGAATTAATGCAAACAACAAACCATTTAAAATTATTAAATAAATAGATAAAAAAAAATTTTAGTATGCGAAAACGTTCATGGCCGTTTCATGCCGTTTCATGCCGTTTCATGCCCTTTAATTTGTTCTCTACAACTTATTATTTTGATCAAATCATTAATTCTCTTAAAGATGCCTTTAATTATTTTTCTTATTATTATTACCAATTTGTATTGTGAATGATGTTTTTACGTTTCTCTTCTTCATCTACTTATCTTTCAATTTCTCTTATGAACATTAAATGACAATTACAAAACATTAAACAAATCTAGTTTACTCTGATACCAATTGTTAATGTATTTTCATTGATTTCGATTATGAAATCTAATTCAAGAACATCTAGATTTGAATTTATTCAACATAATATTTTTCTTGAGAGAAGAAGAAACGACTAACCTTGATCTATAAAGCATGGGACAAATTGATTTTCTTCTCTTTTGAACCTTTCTCTTTAATGATCTCTTTGATGGATAAGAAATCAATGTTTTTAACACTTTCTTTTGTTTACTCTTAATGGCGATAGTATGTGGCTTTTTTTTTCTCTTATGTCGATTTCTTTTTAGAGAGAAGTTACCAAAGTAATTCACACTTATTGGAAAAGGAAGTTACACAATTATGTATATAACCACTATCTCTTTATAACCACCACTTATATACACACCTTTTTTATCTATTAATTAATTGGTATTATTAATTAACCAATTTATATGTAATGAATACATATATATATATATATATATATATTATAATGTGTTTATATAATTTAGTTAGGTAAAGGAGGAGGGTTATCAATACACCCAAATTCTAATGTCGTTATCCGAAACCGATCCATCACAGTGTCATCTTTTATATTAAAATTATAAACATTAATACGAACTTGATCCGTATAATTAAAGCGAAAGACACATAGATCACATATACAGCTTCTCGCTAGAAACTCTTAATAGTTGATCAGTGCATACCCAAGCTTCATGCTTTGGGTTACTGAACCCGAGCTCATTAACATTACTTATGATTAATATTTACGTCAACAATTTTATAAGTTTTTTATTCTCTTAACATTAAATCAGAAGTGAGTTTTTAAAAAATGATGACATGTTATTAAAAAAATGATATAACTAAAAGAATTATGACATGAAGTTAGTCAAATGTGACATAGTAATTTCAAGTATAAAGTTATTTTCAAAAAAAATTAAATCATACATATTAAAATAGAAATAAGTTTAGGAAAAATATTTAATACTATGTATGCTTTCAATTTTATGGTTTTATTTAGGTTTTATGCATTTATAGTTTTTTTATATATTTAATTTGGTTTGAAAAATTACGATGAATAATTTGTATTTTTTAATTATGGTTATTATTTTTACATATCGTTCATATTTTAATCAACATCTAATTTTATAATTGGTAATTTGAAAAATTAATATTTAAATATGAAACTTACTTACAAAAATAGCCATAAATATACAAACTAATGGTTAAAAATGTGTATTATATATAAGTTCATAATTTTTAATATGCAATCATACCAAAATATAATTTAGATATAATTTGACTCTAAAATAAAAACGTAAACATATTACAAATTAAAAAAAATATAATTTTCTTAGTTTTAAATATGTAAAATACAAATAAAATTGATTTGATATAATATATATAATATAATATATATAACATATTAATCAAATGTAATAATAATACAAATTTATAATATATTATACCCATGTAAGATATATAAAATTTATCTAGTAAACCAATAACTCATTAGTTATTCACATTTTCCCAATTTTTCCCATCAATATTTAGTTAATACAAATTGAACATGTAATTCCAACAAAAACCTTTGTTTTCACAATTTTTACCATCAATATTTCAAAGTATTACTATAGCACAAAATGAAATGTAAAAAATTTGTTCCAACAAAACTTTCTTTTCCGAAAACTAGATACAACAATCAGAAGATCGTTCTAAGCTAGGGTGTCAAAACCGCTTCATTTTGGTTTTAGTGACGACGCTTTAATCAGCCGAAGACAAATTCTCCAAGCTGCTTGTGAAACTCTTTCGAATTCTCGGTCTATAAGAGAGTATAACGAAGGTCTTCTTGATGATGAGGAAGGTGCAAGAAGAAAAACATGAAGGCTCCGGTGCTCTCTGTGTATTGCAAGAAGCTGGAGAGACGGTTGTTGTCGAAGCCTTGTTCAAGTAGAGATTGTCTAAATACAGTATTTAGTTATTTACTGTAGATCCTGTTGGTTAACATGGTAGAACGTGATGGTGAGACTGATTGATTCATTGCAGAAGCTGATAGACCTTTTGGGACAATGATACAAATGGTTATGCAATTCGAGCTCGGGTCTCAAAGAGTAACATAAATGCAGTTACTGGTGAAACATCCATTGCTGATATTGCAAAGGAGGCAAGTGTTAAGATTCTCTCGGCCTTGTGTGTTTATTGGAAGTATTTACCTCTTAAAAGCTGCTCATCTTTTCAACAACAGGAATTGGCTTCGTCTATGGCATCTAACATTGCTCAAAAAGCATTATTTGTGAGCTTAATACATAGATTGCTAGATGCTTGACAATTTCCTGCTCGAGCTGTTATCAAAATCTTTAACTAGTAAGAAACTAGTTCATATGTCCTAAAAGATGTTTGGAAGTAATGTTAACAAGTTGCTTAGTTTACTTCACTCTCAACATGTAATATAATGCTACAATTTTGCGATTTAGGTACAAATTATGTCTAGAACTTGACTTGTCTTACATGCAAGCCTCTCACTGCTTTACGAGGAGTTTGGAGACTGAGAAAAAAAGTGAGGCTAGAGCAAGGACTGTCTGACTTCTGTTTTGTAAATGTTTCTCTGGTCATAAACCTGTCAAGCGGATACCAGATAAAGATTTGGTAAATCTCCAGCCAGATGGTTTTATGTTGCCGGTTCTAGGTAACAAGCTGAGTCCAAACATTTCCTTTCGCATTCGACTTGGCTCAACAAATCCAAGCAGCTTAGCCACAAGAGAAGCACTTTCTTTTATGTGTTCCATGTCTTGTGTGTTGGTCCACATGTTATGCGCCACCTGAAGGCTTCTCTGCTTTGAGTTTACCTCCACGCCCCATTTTCTGTAAAGTTCTAATCTCTGGTTCCATGGAAATTTCTTTGGTATTTGTTTGGAAAGCCATTCCTTCTCACGTGTGAGTGCTTTCACTGTTTGTATCCTGATTAGATATCAAAAGAACTGGTTATCATAATACTTTATTGGTAATACGATTGATATTGATGCGACTTGTCGAAAGTGTTACAGAAAAAGAAAACCTTGATGTTTCTGAGTCATTAGATCTTGTCTGCTTCAGAAAAGATAGCCTTCTCAGTTCGACTTCCATATAAACATAGTCGGAAGGATCACCTTTGAAGAGCAAGAAGAAGTAGGTTCTGTGAACCAATGGTACATTGCATACTGCCCAAAGCTCAATTATTTGCCTTTGCTGTGTCTCAAAATCTGCTGACATGCTTGAATATTGTCCATTAACTATATGTAGTTTCTCCACCTGAGCTTCGGTGGAATCGGTTTCCTTTGGTGCTTCTTCTACCTGCAATATGTGATCATCCAAACTATTGAGCAAGGTTGCAAGTTTTTTGACTCGCCAAGAAATTTTTTTTTTTCTCGCTTACTGAATCATCAGCAGGTTCTCCTAGAGATTGATCATTTGCATCTTGAAGATTTGGCAATGCATTTGTGTTTCCGCTGATGCTATCTGCAGAGCTTCCAGTCCTGACCTCCCTTCTTTCGTTTCTTGTGGGAGAATATGAAGTCCCATCTATCGAGTCAATTGAGTGCTGCCTTGCCATTTCTTCAAGCCCTGCTACAAATTCATTGAAGCTATTGCCCGTATCAGGATCAGAGTCTTTCAGGCTAGGTGCTTCAATAGAAGTAGAACTATTAGAAGTCCCTGAATCAAAAGAAATGCTCGAAGTGTTGCAAGTCTTTCTTACGATTCTTCCAGGAGACGATTTTAACTCCATAACCCTCCAAGCAGGTGATGGTGTATCGTCATTAGCTACCAAATTATCAAACCAGTTAGGGGATCTACCACTCAAGAGATTCTCTCTGCAACTTCGGCTTCTAGTAAAACGATCTGGACTCTTATGATCTCTTCTGAAGTAAGGTGACTGTTCTTGTTCTACTGTGTGCATACTCATAAGGTATTTAATTTTCTTCTGCATCTCCTTAACCTTTTCTTTTAAAGCCATATAAGTAATGTTGTCAATATCATCTGTCCCAATATTTTTGCAGAGAGATGATTCGTTATGATCACTATTAGCATCTTGCTGCAGTTTGTTGTCCCATTTCTCTTTATATGTCGCATCCTCATCTTCCTTCACAGATTCATGAATTTCTTGAGCTTCAACTGATGATGGGTTCGTCTCCAAATCCGAGTTCTTTAAAGTAACGTTTAGACACAAATCTACATCTATTGTTTTTAAGGATAAGTCAACATTTTCCCTTTCTACAGGCGTGCTAATCATCTCCATGTCTTCATTCTTGGACTTTTCACTACTCATAAAGGAGTTATAGCTTTGCTCATATCCCGGACCTGCTAAAACCTCAGACACAGCTTTCTTATCAACAATGTCATCTACTGAGTCGTGGCTTTCGACTATTGCTGCTTGTCCACTACTCTGCTCACCTTCAGTTTCAATGCATCTAACTTCTTTGCATACATCTTCTAGTTTTTGTTCTGTTATTTGATGAACCATCTCCTCCCAACCATTGTACAGGTTCTGCCTTGAAAATTGAGGGGCATCAAGCAGGAAATCATCTTCTTCAGAATGTTTGAAAAACTCAAAGTTTCTCTCGGTTGGGTTACTAATGATACTAGGTTGAGCAAGATCTGTTGAATCAGAGCTTCTTCTTCGGTGATCAGCATCAAAATCCATCGAGCTTATAATGGAATGTTCATCCATCCTAGAAAACTGCTCTTGTGCTGTTGATTTAAGTAAATTCTCCACCTGGGATTGAGCTACATCACGTTGCCATATCAATTCTTTCATTTGTTCCTCCATCTGCAGTTTTTTGTGTCAGAAGTTTCAAGTAAGATTGAGAAATGTAATAGAGAAGTAACCATTTAAGAGAGTGGAATGAATTCATCACTTTTGCAATCAATTCCTCTTTCTGTTTCAGCAATGAATAGAAATCAGAGCCTGCAGAAGAAGCAGTTCCCAAATTCTTTAACTCATTCTCCATTCGAGCAAGTTCCTGTTGCAGTTGCTTCACCAAGGCCTTCTCAGACACAACTAGATTGACTTGAGCATTTGTTGTCACCTCTTTTGCGCAGGTTGCAAAGAGAAGTGTGTTTCTCGACTGTTCAACATGACTACGTGCAGGGCTCATTGTGCATATTATAGCTGTTCTCGCGTTTCCTCCCAAAGAGTTTTGAAGGATTCGAGTTAGCTTTGAGTCTCGATAAGGTACGTGCCCGTTTTTACCTTTACTGCATTTCAAAAGTAATTTACATTGCCTGTTAAAACACCTCTCTTTACTACAAGAGAATTTTACTAAGCCAAGAAATCGACAACCTTAGTTTGCGGATTACAGTTCCAAGGGTAAGCAAACTCCGGTTTATATGACAACCTTCTTTAAGTCTTGTTCCAGCAGATAAAGTCTGAGAAGCACGTTCACTTCCAGCCAGATCAACAAAGCACTTGAAAAGGCAGAGAATATCAAAAGACAAAAAATAAACATTTGTCATCATCTTGAGAAATAATAAAGAGTTTGAAAGCTGAATCAATCAAAAACACACCACAGATGCTGCAAGAATGCTAGAGTTGTCAGGAGAATAGTCTCGACCAGCGCTTTCAATTGTCTGCAGGAAATGAACTGTTTAGCATAATACCGACCGATGTCCTTTCAAGAATGAACAAGGGTAGAATCCGGAGAAGAGATTACCAGCCGAAGAATCTGATGTGATCTCGAGCTAGTTTCATTCATGGAGGTCTCTCCAATCTTCCTCTGAGCTGTAACAACACAGGTACATTTAGTTTAACATTTCAACTTATCATCATATTTATAAGACCCCGGCATGTTACTTACTCTCACAAACTGAAAGAAGTTCCTCTAGGTGGCTTCTATCTCGCAGGGTCTCTTCAATAAGTTTCTCAACTACGGTTCCTCTCTGGTGAAGCAAGCGGATCGAAACTAGTGAATATGAGAGAGTATATGGTGTAATATCCAAAAGCAATTGATCATATATAACCTCTGGATCATCAAGAAGCCTCAATGGATTATTATCCCCACTTAGGAGATCCCTCACAGCTTCATTGTAGATCTCTATTGCTGAGAATTTGAGATTGAATTCGCGTTCTTTATGCTGGAAAAACCGAATATAAAAAAACAAAGGTTGGTTTGATACTTGATGAAGGAAGAAGCAAAGGGAGAGATTCAATTCAGAGGTTTAAACCTTTTGAATGTAACAAAAAATGTCATCTATTGCAAATTCAGTGATGCCACTCATTGTATATGTCTTTCCACTACTTGTTTGTCCATAGGCAAAAATGCTTGCTGCAAAACCAAATGTGTCAAAAACCAAATTCACATAGGTACAATGGTCATATTCGTTTGTCAGCCGCAGGTTCATGCGACAACGGTAGCAGCAGATTGTTGTTCGTTTAGCTGCCGCAGGTACCTGCGGCAGACGCACCGGTTAAACGTTGTGTCATACGTCGCAATTTTTTCGACTGCTGATTAAAACAGCGGTGCGACTAAAAATCTGCGATCAACCGCAACCGCAACCGCCGACGGCATACAAACGAACAACATCTGTCGCAGCCGCAACCGCAAGATTGACCACAGCTGCAGCCGCAAGATTGACCACAGCTGCAGCCGCCTGCGGCGACCAAACGAACAAGACTAAAATCAAATCATAAGAACTTAAGATTTGTTCTTTGTTACAATTGATTCCTTCAAGCACACAAAGAGCAACCTCCTTAGCTCCATCTTCATAGACTTGTTTTGTAGGACAATCAAATCCAAACACTTTGTCTGTAAAATGTCAAAAAAAAACTTTGTTTTCTTAGCTTCATCAATTACTGATTAAATTTAGCTTTTAGAATTTTCTTTAAACATCTTACCAAATGTATAGGTAGAAGGGAAAAGAGATCTCTCAGGTAAATTATTGTTACAGGTCAATGTTGTGTTATTGACACATTCCCAATCACAGATATCATTCCTCGACTTCTCCTTCTCGTTCCGCGGCCTTACCCTTACCGAAACCAATATCTTCTCTCCCTTTCCCGACATTTTCGAGCTCTCTTTCTTCAATACATTCTCACCGGAAAATACAACGATTTGAATCCTTTTCTTATGAGAGAGAGAGAAGAATAATTGGACTTGAGAAGGAAGAGGACAGAATTAGAAGGAAGAAACAGAATCTGAAATTAGAAAAAGAGTTATTGAGGTTTCTTCTTCCTCAAACAAACATCTATAAATTTTGTAAAACCTAAAAATAAGAATGTGGACAGATTTACCTTTTTACTCCAATGTTAACGGTACAAAACTATTATATGTCTTTAACTTCTATAAAAATGGCTTATGACCATCAAAAACATGATATCTGTAAAAAATTCTGAAGAACATTTATGTATGGCCATTCATATTTTCTATATCTCAACCATACTTTTACATTATTTAACACAAACATAAAACCTCATTTGCTTCCACAACAAAAATATCTTCATGCTTTTTTAAAAATTTAAACCCAGCAAAAAAAATATTTACACATTATAATTAAATTTATTTAATAAATATAAATTATATGTATATATATAATTTTTTTTATTTAAAATAATTTTAATTTTTTTAATATTAATTATACAATTAAAATAGATAATAAAATCGGATTATATAAATAGATATAAACTATTTCTATTTTGGATAGACAATATTATTAAATATATAAATAATTATATATGTTAAATATTCAATTAAACCAAAATTTTGTTTATATTTTTTAATTAATTTTTTAAAATCTCTAATAGTTTATTCTATATTATATAGTTTATTCTATAAATATTTGTTTAATATCATTTACGAGGCCGATATAGTACGGCACGATAAGGACGGGAACATGCACCAACTTGGGATTTGGGCCTTTGGCCTAGGAAAAACTGTATTTTTTCGAGGAAAATACTTATTATGTATTTCATGATTTAAAAGCTAAACTAATCTCATAACTGTTCAAATTTAAACGTTTTAATCTCGAGTCAGATCCTTATCCCATTCTCTCCAGTGACAGTCAAACTGTTTTGACCAAGTTTGCAACGTCTGCATCTAAGTATCTAACGAGACTGAGTCTCAGATGCCTGGCTCGACTACTTGCGAGAAAAGTCTGTATCTTCCTCACCTCGTCCGTACGTACAACTGTTTTTGAGGAACAAACTAAGTCGCTCTCATTCCTAGAGTTGTGGAACAACTCAAATTCAAACTCCACGCCAGCTTGCCTATATCACTTTCTCATTTTAGAGGTCTTTTGAAAACTTTCCCTTGATGTTTTTTTATTCTTTTCTTCCAAAAAGTAAATTTCAGAGTTTAACCTATTTTCGTAGTTTATAAAGTTTATATCGAATGTTAAAAGATAAGTTTTAAAACGGTTGTGTATTGAAATTCTTGGACCAATCTATTGTAAGAACGCAATTTCTATGATTTGGGCGATTGAATAATTGTGAATAAAATTATATATAATAAAATATAATTACTAATACAAGAAATTTGGAAAAAAAACTTGATTTGTTGAGTCGATACACTTTTTACTTAATTTTTAAAACGCCCTCTAGTATGACGGTTGCATGGCGTTCCAAATCCCAGGATATAACTGCAACTATTATGTCTTACACAATCCAAGAATATAATCTAACGAATATTTTTTTATGTTGTACTCACACACTCAACATGTGAGAGATTTTTTATGTGTAACTTTTATACTATTAGAATGAGAGAAACAAAGACATTTCTTCTTTCTTTTCCATTTCATCATTTTCTTAATGCTCATCATATGAGATTATATAGAGGTTATTCTATTTTTAATGAGAATTCATTCTCCACTAAAATCATTATGATTTTTATGTTACAAAATAAGAAACCAAATTAATTTGGTTGTAAGTTGTAACTTAACTCATAAGAAAATATTGACTATTTGACTTAGTCAATAAATAACCAATGAGATTTGAACTAAACCACAATAATAATTGTACTGATCATTGGTCCATTTGCTAAATTCTGAAAAAATCAAAACTCAAGTTCAGTTATCTATTTTCGTTAATACATCAAAGTGTATCCAAAATTTTGAGTTTTGTTTCTCCACTTGATAGACAAAAGAGATTTCACCTCTAACTTCTAATGTGGGACAAATTACATTTGTTCATTTTATGTTTATCAAGCAACTCACTTTAGACATTTATTTCTCATTCAAACGAACTTTGGTTTTAATGTCTTCTCAAGAAAACTCACCGATAACGAGTGCCGCTCGTTAATACATAGAGTCCAATAAGCATATCTTGAGTCGGTACAAAAATGGGATCTCCAATAGCTGGAGATAAGAGATTCATTGAAAACCACTTCCGTAAAATCGAGTTCAAACAATCTCCCACATGAATAGAAATGACTTTAGACACCTAACGATTCGATAGACTTAAAAAAACTAATATCTAGAAAAGACTAGACAATACTTGACAAAAATCACTGTATATGAGTTGATAGCATTTTTCAGCCTTAAACCAATCATTGTTAATAGTTATGGGATTTACTCGACCAGAAAGTGAACATGATATCTTGAACCTCTGAGCTTACAATAACTATAACACATTTTATTTTCTCGTAGAACTAAGTTCCCTATTGTGTTCATTTTTGCCGTTAACATGTCTAGTTAATCATGAGTGAACTTGGAGAATATAACATTTCCTTCATTTTTCTAGAAACGGCTCCATTTCACACTCATAAGGTGATTCACCATTAGCTTTGTTTTAATGAGCATCCTGTAATACTCTAATTATATCTCAAAGTTATGGTCTCAAATCATTAAAAACAACGCTTATTCTACACACATACAAAAAGCATTGTACATCATCTTAGGAAATGGATAGAGACGTAGGTCTCACAGTGCTCTTTCAGATTCCGTTTGACTTAGTTGTCCCTTTCAACTTAGAACTTGGGATCTCCAGTCACGTATGTGGGGTTTCCATCAAACTTCATCTTAAATCATAGGCTTTAAACTCATTTTTATTGACTATTTTACAATTTAATCTCATGACACCTTTAATATATGGATCCTAGGTTGTCATTCTATTAGATATAATCTATTGAGATTACACCATTTGAGATCAATTGTATAATGGCTTTTTTGTTTTCTTAAAAACATGACTAAACCACTGTATACAATCTACCTTTTTCGTTAGATTGTGACTATTTAGAAGGTCGTACTACAACTTTTGCACGCACCCCCACACTTTAAGTTATTTTTACGAATGGATTTTAGCTTTCAAAGTTCATATGAAATTTTTTCAATAACTTATGTGGCAAGTAATGTGGTAAGCAACACTTTCCCCCATATTTTCTGAGACAACTCAGAATAATGCAAATTTGCATTCATTATCCTTTATGAGTTTGAGATTTTTTTATCCTACAACTCCATTTGATTCGAATGATCACAAATTTTTTTTTTGATAAATAACGCATTATTTTTCATTAATTTTTTTTCTTTATCACATATAACTATTTTCATAGTTTTCTCAAGTTGGATTTTATTTTCCAACTTTTTTCTGTTTTAGATTTTTTTTAATATCATATTCATACGTCTCACCAAATCTATACATCTATTAAAATAGATATCAAATTTGCTAGACATGCATTAGCTTTTTGACATATCACACTTGTGATATTTTCCACTAAACTTCTTTTAATCATTTTGCTTTTGAAGTAATTGATGATTTTTAGAGATATCGTTTTAAACATTATTGACATAATCACATGTGGCAAACCTATACCAATACAAAATTGTTGCGTTGACTCACAAGACTCATGGTCAATATTACCTCTAAATCAATAAGATTCGGACATTAATATAAACATCAAAATTCCATCCACATTGCAAAAAAGTCATTAGTGCTAGACTGCTCCTAATTTGGGGGTATCGACTCATTATACTTGTTGCCATCATAAATGTTATTGTTAATGTTTTTATTTCATTGATACTTTTTTTTGTTTTGCACAATTGCAAACCTAATAAAGGATATTGAGAGGGAACGAAGAATTATCGTACATCCAAATTCCTGTTCTTATAACATAAACACTTTACAAAATTATCAGTTTTCGTAAGTCTAATAGGCATACGAAATTTTAAGAATTAAGATTGTAAGAACGCGATTTGTACAATATGGGGCAACCGAATAGTTGTGAATAATATAATTATTTTGCACAGTGCTCTTTCATATTCCGTTTGACTTAGTTATCCTTTTGAACCTACATTTTGAGATCTCTAGTCACATAGGTGGGGTTTCCGTCAAATTTCATCTTAAATCATAGATTTTAAACATATTCCTCTTGATGATTTTATCATTTAATCTAATGACACTTTTCATATATGGATTCTAGGTTATCATTCAGTTAGATATAATCTATTGAGATTACACCATTTGAGATCAATTGTATAATGACTTTTTTGTTTTCTTAAAAAATATGACTAAACTACTATATACAATCTACCTTTTTTTGTTATATTGTGACTATTTAGAAGGTCCTATTACAACTTTTGTACGCACCCTCACATTTTTAGGTATTTGTACTAATATACTTTACCTTTCAAATTTCATATCACATCTTGTCAATGACTTTATGTGGCAAGCAATGTGGTAATCAACGTTTTCTCCCATATTTTCTGAGACAACTCACAGTAATGCAATTTTGCATTCATTATCTTTTTATTAGTTTGAGATTTTTTTATTCCACAACTTCATTTGATTCGAATGATCTTGTTTTGATAAATAATGTTATTTATTCAAAATAAAGCATTATTTTTCATCAAAAATATTTTTTTTATCACATATAACTATTTTCTGAAACATATCTGACATGAGGCAATGTTTCAAATGCCCCTAATTTATAAAAAACAAACACTCATACCCTCATTTAATCTACATACCCCCATAAATGTGTTATTCCTAAAATACCCTTAATGAAATTCTACTCATTAATTAAAAAAAAATCGAAAGTTTCTCTCTCCTCACCATTTTCTCTCTCCTCGCAATTTTCTCTCTCCTCTCACACTTTCTCTCTCCTCTCATCTCTCCTCTCATCTCTCCTCTTTCCCACGATCGACCACGGAAAGAAGACGGCCACCATCAACGCCGCCACGTTCCTTCTCCCTTTCTCCTCCAGCACCACTGAATCGATCATCCAGTTCGCCCTCGACGCTGCCACGATCTTCAACAAACTTAAATTAAGGTTTACATTAAGGATTTGTGATAATAGGAATTATTTGTAAATTTAGGATAAAAACCACTATTTTTATCTACATTGAAGTTATATCTATGTTGTATGGGCCGATCTCGAACGCATTAGTATGTGATGTATTGTGGATGTTGAATTGTAGCGAATCGTTTGAAATTAAGAAAGATTTGAGGCCAAAATCATTGTACAGTCGTAGGAGAACTAAGTAGAACTGGGTATTACTAGAACTTACGGGATGAAGATAGTAAAACTACTAGAACAAGTAAAACTACTAACACTAGTATTACTGATGAGAAAAGTAAAACTAGTAGAATTAGTATTACTAAAAAGGAAAATAAAACTAGTGACACTGGTATTACTGATGAGGAAAGTAAAACTAATAAAACTGGTATTACTGATGACAGTATTCAACAAGTATTACAAAAAAAAGTAAAACTAGTAGAACTGGTATTACTAAAGGGAATATGTAATCGAAGATATTAACTAAATTTGAGAAGTCATCAATTTTATATGCACATTGAATGTATATCCATAAGTTGTAGGTGTAGTAAAACTTTTCATTGGTAGTTAATGGATAGAATCGTAATGAATATTTGGTAGATAAAAATGTATTACTAGTAGAACTAGTATTACTGAATGAACTTGCTAACTCTTTTATATATTCTTCTGTAGGAGACAATGAGCAAGAACGTAACCATACATTTTGACTACGGGGAATTTGTTTCAAAGGATTGTATATGGAATTCGAAAGGTCGTATGTACGGTATAATGTTTAAGAATACAAGTGCGGAGGATATAACGTTAGCGATGTTAGAAGCTAGCATATGCAGGAAGATTGCGACAGATGAAAGTAGGACGAAGTTAAAATTGAGTTACATTCCATTGTTAGTGGGAGCTCAAATACCAGCAGTTATTATCGATGTTGAGGATGTGTTTGTTTATCTAGATACCATGGATAATGAGAATCGTAGATGTATTTTGTACGTGGAAGTCATCACAACAGATCATTACTTGGAGCAATTTTCAAAAGTGGACCGAGATAGTTCGTGTGGTGTGAACTATGACGTCTTGCATTCAATAGATGAGGAAATTAATGCATGTGCCATTGTACCTTACGTAGGTGGAACAGAACAAGGTGATGGCGAAAATGATGAGGATGGTACTAGAGATGGAGAGAATGTACGATATGGTACATATATGGGTAACGAGTTTGATAGCTCAGCTATGCATGATAACTATGTTGAGATTCCATATGATAGTCAGTTTATAGATGCATGGGAAGACGGTATGGGTATTGTGGTCGGACAAGAGTTTACAACGAAGCATGCATTGCAAGATTTGGTGGACAGAGCCGCATTTCAGAATTGTTTTAGTTTTACGATAAAAAAATCTGACAAAACAAGATTAGTTTTACAATGTCGTCAAGGAAGCTGTAAATGGCGTGTACGAGCTGCGAAGATTGGAAGGTCAGATTATTTCTCGATTAGAACTTACAACAACATGCATACATGCTCTCGGGCTAGTTCGAGTACAAGCAACAGTAAAAGAAAAGGCACACCAAGATTAGTTGCAGATGTTTTGCATGCAGATTTTCCAGGACAATTGCACACCCCTACTGCTAAAAGTCTTGTATCTCTCGTTCAAGGTAAATTTGGTGTGAAAGTATCATATTCGACAGCGTGGAGAGGGATAAAGAAAGCTCTTACTGATGTTCGTGGTACTCCAGCAGAAAGTTATGAGGTTTTGTACCAATATTTGTATATGTTGGAAAAGGTTAATCATGGTACAATAACAAGAGTGAAATTGGACGAAGCAAGAAAATTCAAATATCTATTTATCGCATTGGGAGCTTGCATCGAAGGGTTTCAATGCATGAGGAAAGTGATAACGGTGGATGCAACTTTTCTTAAGAATGGATATGGTGGTGTCCTAATTTTTGCGACAGCTCAAGATCCTAATTGTCACCACTATCCCATAGCCTTTGGGGTACTTGATGGCGAGAACTACGCAAGTTGGACATGGTTTTTTGAAAGCCTGAAAATCGTTGTTCCCGACTCTTCAGATTTGGTATTTATCAGTGACAGAAATGCAAGTCTCATCAAGACAATTACTGAAGTTTACCCGAACACGCATCATGGATATTGCATATGGCATTTGTCTCAAAATGTGAAAGGGCACGTTTCCAACGTAAACAAAGACGTAGTTGCTTGGAAATTCATGGAGTGTTGTAAGATATATACAGAGGCTGAGTTCATGCGGGTTTATGGTGAATTTAGGTCTAGATATCCTTCTGCAGCCAAGTATTTGGATGAAACAGCTGATGTTAAACATTGGGCGAGGTGTTATTTCCCAGGCGAAAGGTACGACATATACACAAGTAACTGTGCGGAGTCATTGAACAGTGCATTTTTGAACTGTAGGAAGTATCCCTTACTACCCATGATTGATGTGATTATCTCAAAAATCTCTGAATGGTTTAACAAGCATAGGAAAGATGCGGTTTTTGGATCGGACTACCACAAACTAGTGCCTTTTGTGGAGAATTTAGTTCACAATACATGTAAAGAGGCAGCTGTCTTAACTTTGACGGAGCTAAACAGTTTCGAGTTAGAGTATGTTGTGAACGGAAGTGATGGAAAGACGTACTTGGTGAATTTGATAAGGAAAACTTGTAGTTGTAAACGTTTTGATATCGACAAGTACCCTTGCGTACATGCAACAGCCGCTGTCATGGAATACATGAAGCGTGAAGATAGAGCACGAGATATCGTTTTTCATGATTTGTGCTCAAAGTATTATTCCGTGGAGTTGTGGGCACTAGCATATAGCAGGACAATTTATGTAGTGCCGGATAAGTTTGAGTGGAATATCCCGGATTACATCAAAGAATTGCAAATTATGCCTCCGAACTATAACAATAAAAAAGGAAGAAGGAGATTAAAGAGATTTCCATCTACCGGAGAACGCCGCAAACGGACTAATAATAGAAGGGTGCCAAGACAGAATTTGTCATATTGGTTATTTGATAACGCTAATAGTGTATGAGTAATTATATTTTTCATTACGTTATTTGTAGTAATGCTTATTTGTGAACATTTGTAAAAGACAACTTTCTGTTTTGGAGAACTACGTAACACTAGGTTGTACTACTATCATATCGGAACACTAGGTAACATTGGTATTACTCAACCTATGAAGTAAAACTACGTAACACTCGTATTACTGTTATTCAAAACTTGTAAATAATGAATTCAATTTGATTTCACAAATTTATCACAAAACAAACATAAAAGTTAATATAAACCAATTTTTGTTATATAAGGAACTATAAAATCTCAAAAATATGTATTCAATATAACAATTAAAAATCAAGTCATAATAATGTATTTGAAGAATATATTCCACTAAACACCTTATACTTTTATAACCACTTTCTCATAATCACTCATTTCAAAACGAAAACACACATAACAGAACTTTCAATAAATATTAATATACAAAATGATAACAATCATAATTTAACTGATTATAAACTAATGTAAAACTAAAAAACTTCAATTTTTAGTTGGTAAAACTAATTTAAATCGAAAACACCCTAAAATAACACTATGTACAAAATCCGTATTACTAAAAACTTCTGTAAAACTAGTTGAAATCGGTGGCTCCCAAAAAAGGAAATGACGGCTACAAAAAAAATGACGGTTGCCAAAAATAGAAAGTGCCAAAAAAATATATTTTTTAAAATTTCAAAAATTTGGAATATTTGTATGAATTTATTAATTTATAAGATTTATATAATTTTTTTTAAGAAAAATTAATTTTTAAAATTTTCGAAAGTTTTAAAGTTTGTAAAAACTATATTAATCTACAACATTTTAAATTTTTAAATTTTAATCAACCATAATTTTTAAATTTTTAAATTTCAAATAAGTCTGAAAAAGTACAACATTAGTTTTACGTAGTTCTACCAAATGATACGAGTTTTACGAAATAACAAAAAGAGAGTTACGAAATCAATCAACCATGATCTTCTCAATCAGCATTCCTTCTCCGCGTTGGCCACCTTGTGTATGGAGTCTTCACAGTACCGGAAGGGTTTCTTTTCCTCTTTCTAGTGAACGTACGTTGTATAGTACGCTCCTCGGTTGCATCCTCGGTTGCATCTTTGGTTGCATCCTCGGTTGGTATCTCCGTTGGTTCTGGAATTTTAGCGCTTTCCACCTCCAAATCACCTTCTCCACCGCATATGGCTTCATCTCCGTCCTTTGAACCCTATAATCAAAACAAATAGTTATACTTAATATCTATATAAATTATTAATTCTTACTCGAATCTAAGTAATGCAAACATATTTACCATTCCAATATCAACGGTTGTATCATCATCCGTTGTTGGACTTCTCTCCACGCCTTTCTCAACGCTTTTCTCCACATCCCCGTCCTTCTCACACTATAATCAACATAATTAGTGTTACGCAGTATTACTCAGTATTACTTTTTTATACAAACACATTTACCGTCTCCGCATCAATGTTCCTATCATCTTCCCTATCTTCGTCCACATCATCCTGCCTATCCTCTTGCCTATCCTCCTGCCTTGGACTTCTCTCCAAATCCTACAATTCAAAAGCAATTAAATTAAATATTATTAAAGGTTTGTAATACTAAGTAACACCTAATATTACCGTTTCGTGTTCTCCAACACCACCGCGATACATCTCTTCATACAACCTAGTTGTTTCTAACTTGTCTTTTACGTATTCTTCCACGAATACGACCTTTGTGTATACCCCAGCATTTTTCTCATCCATTTTTTCTATTTTCTCATCCATTTTTTCTATTTTCTCATCTAATTTTTCTATTTTCTCATTCAATTTCTCTATTTCCTCATGGACTTTTCTGAATCCCTCCTCCATCTTCTTCATGAGCTCTACAAATGCGGTAATCGGCGCATTATCACTAGCTGCATTCTCCATTTGTTCAGCAAGGGGTGTATGGGGTGCAAGGGGTGCATCGGGTGCATTCACGGGTTATGCTCGTGAAGCCACGTCTTCGTTGAATATTTCCTCGAAGAATACCGGTTTCTTGTCATGAAGTAGACGTGTCATCCAACTTCGGATAATGACATCGTCATTATCCTCAACGTCTTCTACTTCATAGATTTCAGAAAGTAGTCCTTCTTCATCAGCAGATGCCACCAAGATACTCTCAATATCCTGAAAAAAAGAAATTTCAACATTAGTTTAACATATTAAAAATATAAAATAGTAACACTAGGGAAAACTAACCTTAGTGCTACCAAGTGCTTCGTTGATCTCATCCAGCGTGAAGCCCTTCATAGCACTGCGCTTGAACTTCGTCTTGCACATCCGAGGACACGTGCTATCAGCACCAGAAACATCTTCCCGGAATTTCTTCCTAAGCTCGAGAATAGCCTCAAACGCTAGAAGCTACACAAACCAATATTATTAGTTTCAAATATAAAACAAGTACAATTTAGCAATAATTAAAATGATATTTACCTCCAATGGTGTACAAAATATGGGCATAGTCCATTGGGTACCCTTCACCACACCTCGGAAATGATCCATTGTATGCGAGATCTCTCGCATAATGTGATCAAAAGACAATCTCCCCCATGGAAATGTCTTGCAGAGATCGAGATCGCTCACAGCTCGTTGGAAGAATGGCTCGACGGCAGGTGCATCTTCTCCCGTCTTTGTCTGTCCTATAATAATGCTTGATAGAAAATATAAGACAGCCATCTTCAACCTATCTTGCGATGGTCTCATACCCTTCAGCTTCTCCTTTACATCTGCATATCTGACCTTTGCACCCCTTCCGAAATGCTTTTCAATAAAGTCCATACTACCTCTACTTTGGTAGTTCACGGGATAATTTCGGCAGTCCAGCCCGGAGATTAATGCATGTTCTCTTATCCCATACCGGATAGGAGTACCGTTTACGAGAAACCAAGCTTCTCTTTTTCTTTCTGTTCGCACAGTGCGAACCAGGAGCATCCACAATCCCATCACTTTGTGGTTCTTATCTTTTGATATATGGAAAAAATGCTTGAATTGTGGATGACGGTGAAACCACCTCTTTTCGTCCACTCGAAGGGGGTACTTCAAGTTATCTAACGTCTCCACCGCTTCAGTGATGTAACACCTCGTGGGGATCTTAATTTTCTTTGTGTACTCGGATGGTTGGAAATACATTTGCATCGACTGTAAAGCTTCTGTTTCCTCACCAGAATCCTGCAAAACAAATACAGTTTTACCCAGTGTTACCAAGTGTTACAATTTAGATTCAATTTTTGCTATATAGTTTTACCCAGTGTTACTTAGTGTTACAATTTATATTCAATTTTTGCTATATAGTTTTACCCAGTGTTACCTAGTGTTACAATTTATATTCAATTCATTGCAGTTTTACTTAAGTGTTACTAGTTCTCTTTAGTGTTACTAGTTCCACTTAGTGTTACTAGTGTTCCTTAGTGTTACTAGTTCCACTTAGTGTTATTAACCCAGAAAACATCAATCTCCAACATAGTTTTACCGAGTTCTTCTAGTATCACTACCAAGAATATCAATTTTACTCAATTCTACGTAGTTCTACCACTAAAAATCAAGACGTACCGTTGAATCTTTGTCGGAAACAGTTCGCGAACTGTTGCCTTCCTACTCAGAATCAGTTGGATCTTCGTAAACAACTCTAGATCCAGCTACAACAATCCTTCTTTCTAGATTTTCTCCTCCGTCATTCGGACTTTCTCCACATCCGTAATTAGCATTTTTTGTTCGAGCCATCCTGCAAAAAAACAACCGAATTAGCACACCCGAAATTCATAAAACCTAATCGAAATCGACACAAACAAAGTTTTCTTATGAAATTTCAAAATTATTAACTTAGTTCTACGGAGTTTTACTTCGATTTACCGATGAACAATCTTCCGGGTTGAATTTGAAGCTGATTTTCGGGTGAATTTGTAGAAGAAGAAAACGATTTCGAGGTGAAGGAGATGTCGCAACAAGAGAGTTGAAGAGGATTTCGAGTTGAAGGAGATGCCGCAACAAGGAGTGAAGAAGTTAGAATGCAAAGAAGAGGGAGAGTGATAAAAAGTGTGGTCGATCGTGGGGAAGAAGAGAGGGGGGCGATTTCGCGATCGTGGGGGAAGAGGAGAGGGGGGCGATTTCGCGATCGTGGGGAAGAAGATGGGACCGATTTCGATTTTAATTTTGCCCTAATTTTGATTTTAATTTTTTTTTTTAATACAACCGGGTCAACCCGATTTTACTGGGTTCGGGTGGGTTTTCTGTGGTTGGATCGGTAATTATATTCAACTCTCAGGTTTTTTTGTCTTTTGCTTACATTTTTCAATTAAAAATAAATGTTGAAAAAAGGAGAGAACATTTGAGCATTTGATTTAAAAAAAAAGGGTATTCCAGCACTTGATTCATCTGACATTTTGCAGTATCTTTACTGACCCACATCCACTTGATTCAACTACATTATCATCTTCTAGAAGAATCTTCATAGGTGTTTTTTCTTGGAGATCACAAAACCATTCCTTACGTGAAGTCATGTGAAAAGTGCATCTCCAGTCGATAACCCATTGTTCTTTTCAATCATGTTCGGTAATACTCAAAGTTTTTGAGAAAACTAATTTTTTCGATATCACAACAGCTTCACCACTACTTTCTCCTTCCATCCTTTTTTTTGAAATAACAATCCTTTTTTAAGTGGCCCTTCTTCTTACAGTACAACAAGTTGCTTTCGTCCTTGATTTAGATCTCCCTTTTGGTTTTCCATGATATTCCTTCCTGTAATCAGTTCTGTTAGAACGCGAAAAACCGGATATGAAAATCACGATATGAGAAAACGATCTACGGATCAAACGATTGAAAAACTGAATTAAAAGGAAGACGAATTCGTGGAGGCGAGATTTGATCTCTTTCCTTAATTCAATAAATCTCCCGTAGTGTGGCGGTTTGATGAGATTTTGAATCCCAGGATACAACCACAATGAGACTACAATTGCAACACCCAACTGTAGAATCTACGAACAAGAATCTACGCTATACTCTCGATAAAACTTACAGTGCGTGAAGAAGAGAGGAGGAAGATCGCTGGAACGACTTTGGGAGAGAATGCGGTTAATGAGGATTAAGGCTTGTTTTTATAGCCTTAAGGGAGCGGTTTTCGTAACCCTAACGAAAAAATCGTGGACGGTTAGGAGAGAAAACCGTGGGTATAGTTTAAGGTTTTGACTTGGTTTTGAGTCAAAACCATAATCAAAATTTGGCCCAAAAAGAATCTTATTGGGCCTACGGCCCTTTGCCAAGACCCAAGACCCAAGACCCAAGACCCAAGACCCAAGACCCAAGACCCGAGCCCCGAGCCCCGAGCCCGAGCCCGAGCCCAAGCCCGAGCCCGGCCCGGCGGCGGCGGCGGCACGCGCGTGGCTTGGTCCCTTGTCTCTCCAACTCTTTTAAGCTACTACATAAGCTCTCCCATTTATATACTAGAGGATTTTTCCTCAAGTTTCCGATGTGGGACTTTTGTCCCTCCTCATTATTTTAGCCAACAAATTTATGGCTTTTTAATGAGCCCAATGCCCATTTCTCATTCACATTCCAACAATTTTTGCAATCAATATTTGGGTTATATTACCCAATTGAACATGCAAATTTGTTCATAAAAATTGTTCCAACAATCCCCCACATGAATAGAAATGACTCTATACAATGCAGACTCGATAGACTCGACAGACTCTATTATCTAGACGTATTCTATAGGCTAGACAGA
>CM032162.1:40298897-40366885 GCA_018901935.1 Pugionium cornutum | reverse complement strand
CAACATCACAGTCAAGTATAGGCATCCAATACCACGACTGGATGACATGCTAGATGAGCTGAGTGGAGCCACGATCTTCTCCAAGATAGACCTCAAAGTGGATACCACCAGGTAAGAATGAAGGAAGGTGATGAGTGGAAAACCGCTTTCAAGACAAAGCAAGGACTCTATGAGTGGACAGTCATGCCATTTGGCTTGACTAATGCCCCAAGCACCTTCATGCGCCTTATGAACCAAGTTCTTAGGGCGTACATCAGTAAGTTTGTGGTAGTTTATTTTTATGACATACTTGTTTTAAGAGTGCCTAGAACCTCACATCTTGAGATGGTCCTTAAAACCTTGACAAGAAGAGCTTTATGCCAATCTCAAGTGCACTTTTTACTGATAAGCTTGTCTTTTTAGGTTTTGTTGTGAGTTCACAGGGCCTACAGGTTGATGAAGAGAAGATTGAGCCATACAAGAATGGCCAACACCAGCAAACATCAGCCAAGTGAGGAGCTTCCACGGACTGGCCAGCTTCTATAGGAGATTCGTGCCCAACTTCAGCAGTATTGCCTCACCACTGACTGCAGTAGTGAAGAAGAACGTGGGATTCAGCTGGGGAGAAGCTCAGGAGAAGGCATTCAAGGCCTTGAAGGACAGCCTTACACACGCACCAGTGTTAGTCCTTCCCGACTTCAACAAGACGTTTGAAGTGGAGTGTGATGCCTCTGGAATAGGCATGGGAGCAGTGCTAACCCAAGGAGGGAGACCAGTGGCATACTTCAGTGAGAAGCTAGGTGGTGCCTCACTGAACTACCCCACTTATGACAAGGAGCTTTATGCCTTGTCCGAGCATTGGAGACTTGGCAGCATTACTTGCTGTCCAAGGAGTTTGTGATCCACACTGATCACGAGACTCTCAAACACCTCAGAGGGCAAACCAATCTCAAGAGGAGACATGCCAGGTGGATGGAGTTCATAGAGACCTTCCGTACATCATCAAGTACAAGAAGGGCAAAGACAATGTGGTAGCCGATGCACTATCAAGGAGGTTTGCCTTGATATCAACCATGGAGGCAAAGGTCCTAGGATTCGAGCACATCAAGGATCTATACAAGGATGATCCTGACCTTGCTGAGAGCTACAAGGAGTGTAGCACAGGAGTCATGGCAAATTCTACATCCATGAGGGATTCTTGTTCGAGAAAGAAGGTTGTGCATACCACAAGGATCACTAAGGAGCATCAGGAAGCTCATGGAGGAGGAGGACTTCATGAGAAGCTAGGTGGTGTCACAAGACTCTAGCAAGGAGTCAATGCCCTTGTGCACTTCAAGACTTGGCACACTCCAAGGAGTTTATGATCCACACTGATCACGAGACTCTCAAACACCTCAGAGGGCAAACCAATCTCAAGAGGAGACATGCCAGGTGGATGGAGTTCATAGAGACCTTCCCGTGCATCATCAAGTACAAGAAGGGCAAAGATAATGTGGTAGCCGATGCACTATCAAGGAGGTTTGCCTTGATATCAACCATGGAGGCAAAGGTCCTAGGATTCGAGCACATCAAGGATCTATACCAGGATGATCCTGACCTTGCTTAGAGCTACAAGGAGTGTAGCACAGGGAGTCATGACAAATTCTACATCCATGAGGGATTTTTGTTCCGAGAAAGGAGGTTGTGCATACCACAAGGATCACTAAGGGAGCTTATCATCCGAGAAGCTCATGGAGGACTCATGGGCCACTTTGGTGTCGACAAGACTCTAGCAGTGGTCAAGGAGCACTTCTACTGGCCACACATCAAGAGTACAGTAGAAGCACATTGTGCAAGATGCATCACTTGCAAGAAGGCAAAGTCCCGAGTGCAACCTCACGGGTTGTATCTCCCACTGCCCATACCCACACATCCATGGGTGGACATCTCGATGGACTTTGTTCTAGGTCTGCCAAGATCAACCACAAAGATGCAATCTTTGTAGTGGTGGCAGATTCTCCAAGATGGCACACTTCATCCCATGTGCCAATGTCAAATGCCACCAGCTGAGCTGTTCTTCAGGAGATAACACTTCATGGAGTGCCAGGACCATCGACAGATAGGGACACCAAGTTCCTCAGCCATTTCTGAGGACCCTTTGGAGAAAGCTAGGACGGTACTCTTCTCAACCACTTAATCCTCAAACCGATGGCCAAACTGAAGTTGTCAACAGGACCTATCAACTCTTCTCAGAACACACTAGGGAAGAACCTAAGACTTGGGTGGAGTGCCTGCCATTCATTGAGTTCGCCTACAACCGAGCCGTGCACTCAGCAACCAAGAAGACCCCATTTGAAGTGGTATACGGCTTCAACCCTCTCACCCCATTGGAGCAAACACCACTTCCACCAGCTGAGATGACCAACCTCAACGGAGCATCCAAAGCAGAGTTCATAAGGAGGTTACACCAGAAGGTAGCAGAGAACTTGGAGAAGAGGACCGGACAGTACGTGACTCATGCCAACAAAGGAAGAAAGGAGGTGATCTTTCAACCAGGCGATTGGGTGTGGCTACACCTACGGCAGGAGAGGTTCCCAAACCCAAGGAGTTCCAAGCTAGCACCAAGAGGAGATGGACCATTCAGAGTGCTCGAGAGGATCAACAACAACGCCTACCGGATCGAGCTGCCAGGTGAGTTTAATGTGTCCAATACGTTCAATGTTGACTTGGCCCTTTCCATGCAGATGACCAGTTTTGAGGACAAAACCTACTGAAGAGGGAGGGAATGATGAGGACATCAGGTCAACATCCAGCCAGGAGACCAGTGCGACCAGCTTGCCGAGACAGCAGGACCATCTGGCGCCTGCACATCCGCCGGACCCTCGACCATAGGACCAGACCGGTCACATGCCGGCAGAGCTCGCACACTTGGTGGGACGTGAATGACCCGGTCCCCCTACAGCGACTCGGGATCAACTTGGCGGTCCTGAAGTCATTCCAGTAGCCATCCAGCTACAGGATCCAGCCAAATGCACTTCCACTTCTACACAAGAGGACTCGGACCAAATGAGCTACCAGCTCCAGGACATGCACTTAGAGGAAGTATCTACACCAGTGGTACCTCCAGGAGCAATGACAAGAAGCAGATCAAGAGCACTCTTCCACAAATTCAGCTTATGGGTCAACAAGCTTCTAGAGGAAGAGCAGCTAAGGACAATGGGCCAGAAGAGCAAATTAGAGTCCAAAGGCTTCTCAACAACACAAGGAACATCAGAGACTTGGGCTTTAGTGGCAAGAGAGGTCAGGCCCAAAGATATTTAACTACTCCAAGTCGAAGACTAGGAGCAAGGCACGTGCATGCCCCAAGGACGGCCACCTTCCATTTCTTGGCCGTGAGGTGAGTTAAGGTAAGTTTACATTCGAATATATGCCTCTTTCTGTTTTGCAGGGTAGGATCTAGTTGCTTTACATTTTGAGTCAAGAACATTTTAGGAATAGGTCCTTTTTCGGTTATACACTTTTGTATTTTTTCCTTTTGTGCACTTTTGTAAACTTTCCTTTTTTTTATTTGAGTCGACCCTAGTAGGTCAAGCTGTCGAGCATATTAATAAGGCTCCTTCCAGCATTGTAGTTCGACAACCTTTTGATTATTAATAAAGTAGAACTTTTTCCTACAAGCTTTCTCTCAAAAGAGACTTGTGCGCTTAGAACCTAGTTGAGACCAGCCCTCCTAGCTCTAAGTTTGTGATTTATCACGAGGTTCATCACCCCTCGTGTGGTTCACTTCACCCTTCCATCGTTTACCAACCAGAAAACCCCTATCCAGAAGCCTAAGGTTGAGTTTCTCACCTAATCTTCTACAAACAGCCCACGCGCATACATCCTTGAATCAAGGCTTGTATCAATACCATTTGTAGAATTTCCATATAACCATGCTACTCACTCGGCCACTAAACTATCCCCATTTGAGATAGTCTATGGCTTTAACACTTTGTCTCCAGTACACATTGTACCAATTCCATAGGTTGAGCACGTAAATCAAAATTGGTATAACCAAGGAGAACTTATCCGAAATTTGCACATGATGGCGAAGGAGAGCATTGAGAAGAAAACCGAGGAGTACAAGAAGAGGGCTGATGAAAGCTGAAGGCAATTGACCTTTGATCCAGGATGCGTCTGGTTGCACATGAGACCTGAGAGGTTCCCCCAGAATAGCGCCTCCAAACTAGCACCAAGAGGGGATGTTTTGTTCAAGATCTTGCAAAAGATCAATAACAATGCATACCTCCTACAACTTCCCAAGGATGTAAACATTTCCCTTACATTTAAAGTAGCTGAGCTATCTCCTTATGATGCAGGTGATCTAGTTTTGACGACAAAACCCTCAGAAGAGGAGTGAATGATTAGGATCTAAGTACCAACCATGGCCCAATCCTTTTGGCTGTGGTACAAAAAACCCTGGTGACATTGTCAAGGAACAAGTAACTAAGAAAGAGGTTCAATCTGGCCGTGGAGCACTACCTCAAAACTTTATCCCAAGAGGAACCAACAATGCCAGAGGCCTGCCAGACCATTTCCACCTCAAGCACCACTGGTACCACTGGCCTAGATGTCCCATTGGCCACTGTTTATGGTTTAGCCAATGATCTTTTCTAAGCCTTCGAACAAATAGCAATCAGCCATGAAAACGATCATATAGACCAATGTAAGTCTTATCACTGTACTTGCATTTCTAGTGCCTTAACACATTTTATAAAAGAAGACCGCCCAAAGTTTCAAGATGGCAACATTGGGAAAGAAAATGTAGGAACAACGCCTAAGGACAGAGATCAAGAAGCACAAGAAAGACAAGAGGAAGTGCTTCAGAATCAAGATCCTATAGCCTCAAATGAAGATATAGAAGATCATAGAATCAAATATGAAGACTCCAGACATGCCACACATCTAACACACACGGAGTGAACATATGGTGTGCCTAAACGGCCATTTACAAGCAAAGCTAAGCTATGGTCTTTATATTACATTTTGGAAAGTTGCAATGGCCACAAAAATGGCCCAAAACAAATTCAAACTCGAGTAGATATACATCAAAACGGAACCATCAGACACGCCTATAGTTTTTTCACTTATGTACAATAAGTATTTTTCCCATTCTTGTTTTGTTGCTATTTCTTTTTTATTTGTTATTTGTTTGTTGCATTTGGCATTTAATTTCAACCAATACGTATAGCTGAAGATCCATTATATAAGGTTCTCTTGCATCCTTATAACAAAATTTTTTTATATTATTAATAATGATAGAATTTTCTTTGTACAAGAAACTCTACGAGTTCAATCCCTTGAGTGTGCAGCATCCACTAAGGTTGACTCCTTCTGCTGTATCAAAGAACTCTTACCCACTTCTGCACTTCACCTCCCCATCACTGCCTCTGCCTTGATCACATGAGAGAGTGATGTCCAACTATATCACCATACCTATCCAATCGGCCGTACCGAGAGAATTTGCCCACCAGCTTGTTTCATGGCTAACCCTTATCATTTTTAAGACTCCATAAGGCGTCTTATATAGGTATGTTTCAGATTCAAGGTGTCTTTGCCATCATGGTCCTAGTGTATTGTTGGTCGGTTAACCTTTGGTGCGGGGTCATGGTCTAGGTTGGGTGGCTTGCTTGACCGCCTTTGTGCTGCTCAGGTCAGTTCTGCCACCTCTTGGCCGATGTTTGGGTTGATGACCTCATCATACGCTCCTCCATCTCATCGATGTCATCATTCTATTAGATTGGTTCATTCGTTTCATCCTATCACTTATAGGAAAGTACCACATCCGTTAATAAGGTACTTTAGTGCGGCTAGTACCTTGCAGTTTATATCGTTATTTTTGATAGAATCTACATTCATGTAGCTTATCAGTCTTTTTAAAAAAATCATACAATTTTCAATGCAGACATCTATCATCTTAGATGGTAAACCAAGACTGAAAACCAGCTTTTGTATCTCATAATATAATTCAACAGATAAATTATCATTTGGAAAATACACTTAAATCAAGTCAGTGCAATCATCCATGTAAATGTTAGACAAGTTATAATCATTTTTAATGTTTATCATCCTAGCAGCTAATGACAATTTTGATTGTCCTTCTCTATAGTCATCGTAGATTGGTTGGTTTGCTGCTTCTAGCATATCATATAATCTCTTGCATCTGCGTTAGGTTGTTCTATCTCTACAAGAAAATTGTCAAAATGCCACTCTAATTTGCGACCATTATTAGCACGGTTTTGTGACCAATTTGCGACTACGGAGCAGTAGTCGCATATTGGTCACACTTTTGAAACTAAAACTCATAGTCGCAATACGCAACCACATTGCTACTAATTTGCGACCAGGTTGTGTAGTCGTTAATCAATCGCCAATTTGTGACTGATTAGCGACTGCTTGTGGTAGATCCACTTGTTGGTCGCATATTGGTCACAAAATATGAGATCAATTTGCGACCACGATGGGAGTGGCACTTCAGTCACAAAGTGGTGCAAAGCGAAAACATGAAAAATATGTGCGTGGTAGGTATACCTACAAATAAGCAACCAAACTATTGTGGTCGCAAAATAGTGGCAAAGTAGTGGCAAAATCTTATATATATATATATATATATATATGCGCCCCATGTCTCTTTTCTCATTTTGTAGAATCAAAAGAAAAAAATTCAAACATGTGGGGAAATTACAATAATTCGAGAGATTAGATGTACAAAAGGATTGACAATGAAACAAGAAATATATCGGCAGAATTGGCAGAAGGCATGGAGCAGTTTATGAATTTTGCAAGTAGTCAACCAATACCTCAAAGTAGCAGATGTAAGTTTTTTATCCTTGCATTAATTGAAAAAATATTAAATTTCTTCGGGGACGCAAAATTTGGAATCATCTGTATAGTCGAGGATTTATGCCAAACTATTATATTTGGTATAAACATGGAGAAGAACTGATTGTTCAGTTAGGCACGAATAGTCAGGGTGATGATGTCCATAGAAATGAAAAAGGTACATGTGGTACTAAGGAAGAAACAGTAGGTACATCCGGTAATAGATATGTTGAAATGGTGATGGATGCATTTCGTGTGACTATGCCTGATGAGTACTATAATCAGCACGAGGAAGATTTTAATAATGTAGAAGAACCAAATTCATAAGCACAAAAATATTACAGCATGTTAAAAACTGCGAAAAATCCATTGTATGATGGTTGTCATGAAGGACACTCACAGTTATCTTTAGCTGCTCGGTTCATGAACATTAAGTCTGATTTTAATCTACCTAAAAATGCATAGACTATTGGGCAGAGCTGTTTACGAAATATTTGCCCGAGGAGAATCAGGCAACGGATTCATATTATGAAACCAAAAAAGTGATACAAAATTTAGGGCTCCCATTTTATACAATTGACGTGTGTGTTCACAATTGTATGAGCTTTTGGAAAGAAGATAAAAAATTGGAAAAATGTAAGTTTTGCGATTTCCCCCGATATAAGCCAAGCGAGGGTAGGACGAGAATACCTTCAGCTGTATGTGGTATTTACCTATAGGCGACAGACTTAAGAGAATGTATCAAAGCGATAAAACCGCAGAGGGAATGAGGTGGCACGCAGAGCATGAAACACAAGACAGAGAAATGACTCATCCATCTGATGCTGCAGAGTGGAAAAATTTACAATATCTACATCCAATATTTGCTGGTGAATCTCGAAATGTTTATCTTGGCATATGTACTGAAGGGTTCAATCCATTTGACATGTCTTGTAATCACTCATTATGGCCGGTGATTATCACTTCATATAACTTGCCACCTGACATGTGTATGAAGAAAGAGTACTTGTTTCTAACAATTCTGAATTCGGGGCCAAATCATCCACGAGCTAGTCTGGATATATTCTTCTGACCTTTGATTGATGAGATGAAAGAATTGTGGTCTACAGGAGTTGAGGCATACAATGTGTCATTGAATCAAAATTTCAATCTAAAAGTCGTGTTAATGTGTACGATAAGCGATTTTCCAGCGTATGGAATGTTGTCAGGATGGACAACGCATGGTAGACTGTCTTGTCCAGTTTATATGGATGATACGAAAGCATTTTATTTACCAAATGGTAGAAGACGTGTTGGTTTAATTTTCACAGAAGGTTTCTTCCTAAGGGTCATCCGTTATGGAAAAATAAAACAAATTTTTTAAAAGGCAATCACACTTTAAATGACTATCCTCCACAATCATTGACAGGCGAACAAGTTTTATACAAGCAAATAAAAACCGTCAATCTTTTAAGAGCATCTGACTGCGGTGGAAACGGTCATGAAACTAAACAAGATGGTTATGGAAGCTGGCATAATTGGCAGAAAGAAAGCATATTTTGGGAGTTGCCGTACTCGACGGATCTTAAACTATGACATAATCTTGATGTGATGTATATAGAGAATAATTTCTTCGATAACATCATTAATACTATTATGAATTTCAAGGATAAATCAAAAGATATAGTTAAGTCAAGGTTGGATATTGCAAAGTTTTGCTCTCGAAAAGAGCTGCACGTGGATGGTCGGGATAATGCTCCATTCCCTATATTTATATTGACAAAAAAAGCCAACGAATGCTTCTTGGAATGTATCGAAATAAGGTGAAATTTTGGGATGGCTACGCGGCAGATTTAGCAAATTGTGTGGATATAGATAGACTGAAGTTCTCGGGCATGAAAAGACATGATTGGCATTTTTTTATGCAATGGCTTCTCCCTTTTATATTTGCAGAACTTTTACCATGAAATGTTCATCTATCATTATCAGGTATATACTATTAAACATATTTTATTTTTTAGGTACGTAAAATAATAATAATTACATGTACTAATTACTAGATTAGAATGTAGGGATTGGAGAATTTTTTCGAGATCTATGCTCCAGATCATTGCAACAACGTCGTGTCTGAATTTTGAAGGAAAACATAGTCATAATTTTGTGCAATTTGGAAAAGATCTTTCCACCTGCATTTTTCGACGTCATGGAGCACCTACCTATATATATGCCATACGAATTGGTATACCTGTGCAATATATCCATTTGAAAGGTTTTTTAAAAAACTTAAAAGCAAGGCGAAGAACAAACGATATGATGCAGGGTCGATTATCGAATCATATGTCAATGATGAGATATCTTATTTCTTAGAGCATTACTTCGCTACCCATATACGCACCAAAAAAGGTAGTTACCGTAAATTATTGTTTTTATTAATTATTTTATTTATAAGGTTAAGTAATTAACTTTTCATGTTGAATCTTGTATAATATATATACAGGTCTCCTAGATTCGATGAAGGTGATATCCCTATGTATCCGGATCCCGGAATGTCGGATATATTTACTCACATGGCTTGTGTAAGTGGTAAAAGTAAAGAAATATGGCTGTCCGAAAAAATACAAATATGCACATGCATATGTGTTTACAAAATTGTGAATACTTTCGTCCACTAGAGAGGTAAATAAGTTAGTATGAAAACAATTTCATTTATTACATTAAAATTTCATTGTAATTTACCAATATATATTACTTTTTCATATTGAATTTTGTACCATGTTTGGAGATCAAATTCGTTGTATGTATCCATATCTCTCGGAAGATGATATTTCATCGAAAAGAGAAGAAGAGTTCCATATATGGGTTCGAGATTATGTATGCATAACTAATATGTGTATGTTATTTATATATTTTTATAATTTTGAAATACTAATTACAGAGTATATATATATATGATCATAGGTCAATGCAAGCACTTCAATAGATCCACGCGCCTTTCCGATATGGGCTCAAAAATTAGTCCAAAGACCGATGAACAAAGCGATAACTTGGCTGATCTATTTTATAAGAGCTTATATGTTCCACACGAAAAAACATGGACACAGAAGAAAGACATGTAACTACGCCATTTGTGTTAAAGGAGACAATTACTCAGATGCATCTAATGAAGCTAATTTTTATGGGATTTAACAGATATCATTCAATTTGAGTATGTTGGACTCATAAATTTGAAGATCATGCTTTTTAAATGTGAGTAGTACTATCCTACGCTTTTGAAAGGAACTCAAAAGTCGGAAAATAGCGTCGTTGATGTCTTATCATCAAGGAAATACTACAAATACAAATCATCTATTTTAGGTACGTAAATAATTAACTATAAATATATGTTAATTTATATAAATATTATATAAAATTCTATAAATTTGTTTATATAATTAACTAATTTACATTTCGTTAATGATGATGTACCCCAGCCTCTCAAGCTGATGAAGTTTGTTATATTCCTTATCCGCACACCAAATCATCATCAAAACAAACATGGCTAAATGTTCTCAAAGTTAATCCGAGATATAATATTTCGGGGAACTACAAAAACAAGGATGAGATTGGCCTTTTACAACACTAAAATGATGAATAGGTAACGGTGGTTGACGGAGATAGAAGTAGATCGTTTGGTTGATAGAGTTAATCAAGCCGAAAAAATTGATTTCGATGTTGGAGATACCGAACTAGAAGATGAATTTCAGTGTAATATTTCATCTTACGATGATGATGAGGAAGAAGAGATGTAAATTATTTTACTTATAAAATTGATATTACAAATTTTCTATGCATTTATGTACACAAACTCTAAAACAATAATTTTTGTATGAATTTTTATTACCAATTTCTATTAACTATTTTTTAAACAAATTGTTACTTATGTAGTCGCAAATTGGTCACTAATTAGCAACCAATGTGCGACTACATTTTGGTTTTTTTGAAGGTAGTCGCATTGGTCGCAAAATAGTGACCAATTTGTGACTACATCAAATTTTTTACATTGTGGTCGCAAATTGGTCGCACTTTTGCGACTAAAAGTGTTTTTTTACATGTTTATTATGTATTTTTCACATTTAATACTTATATTTTCAATATTAAGCATGTAAAAATCATTTCAAGTGGAAAAATATAAAAAAACCATTTCTAAATTTATGAAACATATGAAGTGTATATAAGTAGTATAAGGTTAAAAAAATGTATTAAGTGTTTTAGGTAAATAATATGTAAATTTGGTAAATATGTAAAATTTATGGTTTACTTAGTAATCAAAGTTTATACAACTCATAATGATATCATTAATCTCATATAGTTTATAATTTGTACAAAAATCTTATAAAATAGGGTTTACGGTATTATTTGTAACTAATTTTCCGCCACATTGTCACTATATTAGGAATGTGGTGGCAAATTGGTCAAAAATTAAGGTGTAGTCACAAATTGGTTGCAAAAAGCCACCAATTTGCGACTACACGTTCAAAATTTCTTCTATGGTCGCAAATTGGTCGATAATTTGAGACCACATGTGTAATTTTACATTTTCCCTATGTATTTTTCATATTTAAAACTTATATTTTCAATATTAGATAAGTACAAACCATTATAGGTGGAAAAATAAAAACAAAACCATAATTGTGTTGATCTAAATTTATAAAATATATGAAACGTATATAAGTAGTATAAGGTTAATATAAGGTTATGGAAATATGTTAAGTGTTTTAGGTAAATGATATGTATATTTGGTAAATGTGTAAATTGTTGTTATTTACTTAGTAATTGAAGTTTATATAACTTATAATGATGTTATCAATCTTATATAATTCATAATTTTTACCAAATTCATATAATTTAGGGTTTAGGGTATTATTTGTCACTAATTTGCCATCACATTGCCACCACATTGCCACCACATAATAAAATTGTTGATGTGGTCGCAAATTGGTCACAAAATTTACAACCAATTTGCAACCACACCATATTTTTTATAGGTGGTCGCAAATTGGTCACACTTTTGTGACCAATTTGCGAACACACCGATATTTTAAAGGGTGATCGCAAATTGGTCACAATTTTTGCGACCAATTTGCGACCACACCTAAATTTACAATAGTGGTCGCAAATCAGTCGCAAATTTACGATTGATTTGTGACCACCAATTAATTTGGTGGGAGTTGAATTTTTCGAAAACTTTCAAACTCCCACCAAATTAATTGGTGGAAAAATCAGTCGCAAACTTGCCACTAATTTGCCACCACAGTGAATTTCGAGAGAGTTAAAAATTTCCAAACTTTTTTTAACTCCCTCCTATTTAATGGTGATCGCAAATCAGTCGCAAATTTTTGATTGATTTGCGACCACCAATTAATTTGGTGGGAGTTTGAAAGTTTTCAGAATATTTAACTCTCACCGAATTAATTGGTGGTCGTAAATTAGTCGCAAATGTGCGACAGATTTGAGACCACGTATTTAATTTTTCATTTTGCCACTAATTTGCGATCACATTTGTGGTCGCAAATATTTTCTATATATACGTGACTCCTTTCCCTTCATTTTCACACTTCACACAATCCTTTAACTTTCTAAAAATCTTCTAAAACACTTCAACCAAATTCCCAACAAATAAAACCAATACCCAATGGCAAGTATCGGTAGGTTATTGAGAGGTCGTGGAAGATGACAAATCCCATCGTCTTCAGGCCATGGTAATTCATCGGCCTCTTCGAACCCCTCATCCATCACTTATAGAGCGGCATCCCATCTACCGCTCCAATATAGTTTCACTCATCACACGGTTACTGAAATCGAACCGTCTAATCGGTTTCAAGAATCGGAGGAGCATGAAGATGAAGAGGTTCTGCCTTCCGAAACGGAAACGGGGGAACAAACTATCATCTAAGATAGTTTGTTACAAATCTTGGGGTGGGACCAGTACTTGATAGTGTTGTGTGTAGTGCCGGCACCGGACAGGACTTGGTAAAAATTTATAAATTATTTATTTTAATTTATTTAAATAAATTAAGAATTTATATTAAAATGTAATGTAAATAATAAAATTACTGAAATTATTAATTATTAAAAATTTATAAAGTTTATTTGACATTCAAAACTTTTAATACATTAAAATTATTATTTTTGACCGGGACAAAGGGCCCATAACCCCGTCAAATTTCAAAAATTTTGAAAAACAAATTTGATGACCCCTACTACAGTTGGATGGTCGTGCCAACTGAACGACAAGTGAAATATTTCATAGAATTTAAGGTAAGTATTTTTTGAGTTATTGTAATTTTTAATTAATTTTTTATTTAATAAAATTAATAATTAATAAACTTATTAATTTTAAATTGCATGCAATCGTACACTTGGGATCCTTTGATCACTTGGGTCGTACGAAAAGAATTTGAATTCAGCTGTGTAAGAAGGATGAAAGGGATGGTGAGCACGGTTCATATAACCGAAAATCGTCCAAGGTGGATTTTCTCGAGTCAGTATAAAACAATGATAGACTACTAAGAAACATAAACGATGAATGAGAGGAGTAGCAAATCTTCCAACAACCCCAACTCCTCCTTGGATGGCTTTGGTCCGCACAAACATTTGTCGGGCCAAAAAGCTTACATCTAGAAAAAGGCAAGTTGTTTATATAAAATATTTAAATTTAAATTTAATTGTTAATTTATTAAAAAAATTATTTCAAAATTTAGAAAAATAATTTGGGACGACTGGTCTCAACTCGTGAAGTCTTTATAAAGACTCACACACGGTAGGATGGTTTGTATATTGATTTGAAAGCAAAAAAAAATCGGTGAAGCATATGAATGCAACATCCAAGAAAAGATGGCGATCGTTGAAATCGATCCGTGTGAAACGTTGGACGGTACTTGATGGGAACATCAGGTCGTATGGCCAGCCAAGAGACCACACTAGCAGACTAGGGAGCTTGCCCGAGACAGCCGGACCATTTGGCGCATCTGCCAGCCCAAGCAGTACTGCCGGGCCTTCGACCAGTCGGGCCGGACCAACCAATATTTCCGGCGGAGAGGCCCAAAACTCTAGCCCAACTAGCGGCGATGTGGATGACACCGCCGGCCCAATTGGTGATGCCGCCGGCTCCGGGATCAACTTGGCCGGCTCCGACGACATTTCGGCCAGTACTTTGCACAGTCCAGCCGGTACAGCCGATCCAGCAGATTGCACCACCATTTCAATATCTACACAAAGAAACTCGGACTAGATAAGGTATCACATACATCTAGAGGAAGTCTCCACACCAGTGGTGCCACCAGGAGCAATGACAAGGAGCATATCAAGGGTGCTCTTCCACAAATTCAGCTTGTGGGTCGACAAGCTCCTAGAGGATGATCGACAAAGGACATTGTGTCAAGAGTGCAAAGAAGAGTCCAAAGGCTTCTCAACAATACAAGGGAATTCAGAGACTTGGGCTTTAGTGGCAAGAGAGGTCAGGGCCCAAAGATTCCTAACCCTACTCCAAGTCGAAGACTATGAGAAAGGCGCGTGCATGCCACAAGGTCGGCCACATTTCATTTCATGGCCGAAAGGTAAGTTTTCAAATTATATACTTGCCTCTTTCTGTTTTGCAGGGTAGGATTTAGATTGTTTATATTTTTGAGACAAAGACATTTTAGATAGAAGTCCTTTTCAGTTATGCACTTTTGTAAGTTTTCCATTTGTGCACTTTTGTAAATTTTCCATTTCTTTTCTTGAGTCGACCCTAGAAGGTCAAGGTGTTGAGCATATTAATAAGGCTCTTTCCAGCATTGTAGTTGGACAATCTTTTTGATAATTAATAAAGATCAAATTTTCTTTCTACAAGTTATTCTCTCAAGAGACTTGTGCGCTTTGAACCTAGTTGAGACCAGCCCTCCTAGCTCTAAGTTTGTGATTTATCACGAGGTTCATCACCCCTCGTGTGGTTCACTTCACCCCTCCATCCATTACAATTCAGAAAACCCCTATCCAGAAGTTTAAGGTCGAGTTTCTCACCTAAACTTCTCCAAACAGCCCACGCGCGTACAGCCTTGAATCGAGGCTTGTATCAGTATTTCCCACCGAATTGATCTGACCCAAGAGGAGACGAATAGATCTTCATTGAGGTATAAATATGTTTATAAAAATATTCTTTTTATTTACACAAAATTTATTTTTTCTAATTGTTTTAAAATTATTTTGTAGTACTCTATTGTGTATGACCGAGGACGTCTATACGGACTCTGTAGTCTAAACCGCATTCATGGGTCGGATAGGCGTAGTGGTTTCTCATCCACTACATCCAACTTCGTTGCGCTTCAAGGGTAACTACTCGCCGTGCAGCGATTGATTGAAGAACAAGTCGTAAGAAATGCACGGATTGAAGAACAAAATGCGCAAATGCTTGAAGCAAATCGGCGAATGAAGGAACGAGTTTCTCACTTTGCGAAGAACATAGAGAGTAGGCATTACGGGAAAAAGAAAACCAAAACTGCACCAACAGCTTGGAGATGATCATCGGTTACTTCTAACGGACAGATCCCGCTTTTGCGTCGTTTATGCGGGATACAATGCGCCACCCAGACCATCACATTGTGTCAAAGAAGACAATTAATCATACGCATATGATTAAGCTGATTTTATGGGATTTTAACAGATATCATTCAACTTGAGTATGTTGGACTCCTAAATTTGAATATCACGTTTTTAAAATATGAGTGGTACGATCCTACGCTTTCGAAGGAACTCGAAAGTCAGAAAATAGCTTCGTTGATGTTTTATCATCAGGGAAATACAACAAATACAAACAATTTATTGTAGGTATGTAAATAATTAACTATATATATATTACTTGAAATTTTATAAATTTGTTTATATAATTAACTAATTTATGTTTCATTTATTATGATGTACCGCAACCTCTCAAGCAGATCGAGTTTGTTATATACCATATCTACATACCAAATCATCATCAAAACAAACATGTCTCAGTGTTTTCAAAGTTAATCCGAGATCTAATATTTTGGGTAACTACAAAAACAAAGACGAGATTGATTTTTTGCAATAAGAAAATGATGAAAAAGTAACGGGTGGTTGAAGAGATAATCAAACCAAAGAATTGATTTTGATTTTGGAGATGCCGAACTAGAAGATGATTTTTAGTGTAATATTTCATTTTCAGATAACGATGATGACGAAGAGATGTCATATATTTTACTTATGAAATTGATATTACAAATTTTGTATGCATTTTTGTACAAAAACTCTAAAAGAATAATTCTTATTATCAATTTTTATTACCAATTTCTATTAACTATTTTGTTACAAATTTTTAACTATGTAGTCGCAAATTGGTCGCTAAATTAGCGACCAATTTGCGACAACATGTGTTTTGTTTACATGTTTCTTATGTATTTTTCACATTTAAAAACTTATATTTTCAATCTTAGGTATGCACAGTTATTATAGGTGAAAAAATATAAACAAAACCATAAATGTGTTGTTCTAAATTTATGAAACATATAATGTTTATATGAGTATTATAAGGTTAAGGAAATGTGTTAAATGTTTTAGATAAATGATATATAAATTTGCAAAATATGTAAATTGTTGTTGTGTACTTAGTAATTGAAGTTTATACAACTCATAATGATGTAATCAATCTCATATAATTCATAATTTTTACCAAATTCTTATAATTTAGGGTTTAAGATATCATTTGTGACTAATTTACCACCACATAACAAATTTTTTGATGTAATCGCAAAATAGTCACAAACATTGTGACCAATTTGTAACCACCTTATTTTTTATACGTGGTGGAATTTTAAAGCATGGTCGCAACTTTACGACCAATTTGCGACCACATATTTATTTTTGCATTTTATTTTCTATATATACATGATTGTTTCCCTCTCATTTTCACACTTCAAACATTTCCCAAAAACACTTCAAAATCCTTTCAAAAACACATCAACTTTTCCCAACCAAAAAAACCAAAAACCAAAGTGGAAAGTAACGGTAGATCATTGAGAGGCCGTGGAAGATGACAAATCCCGTCGTTTTCTGGCAGTAATTCATCGGCCTCCTCGAATACCTCTCGAATACCTCTCCCATCGCTTATAGAGCGGCATCCCAACTTCCTCCCCAATATACCTTCACGCCCCCCCCCCCACTCGGTGCCTGAAACCAAACCATCTCCTCGGTTTAAGGAATCCGAGGAACATGAGAAGGAAGAGGTTTCGCCTTCCAAAATGGAAACGGGTGAACAAACTATTACACATGGTAGTTTGTTACAAACTCCGGGCGAGACGAGTACTTCACTAAACTATCCCTTGTGCTAGCACTAAACTATCCCTTGTGCTAGCACTAAACACCACATGGTACGCTAAAATTTTTGTTTAATTATTTTTTAATTCATAACATTAAATAATAATTATGAAAATATGTATTATAAATATTTAATTATAAATATTTAATTTTAATTTAATATTAAATATATATTTAACATACTTATATTTAATAAATTTAATTTATTAGTTTTGACTAGGAGAAAGGAGTTGTTATAACCCATCAAATTTTAAAACTTTTGAAAAAATATTTGATGGCCCCTACTACAGTTGGACGGTCATGCCAACTGAACGACATGAGAAATACTTCATCGAATTTGTGTTAAGTACTTTTTTATTTGTTATTATTTTTAATTAATTTTTCATTTAATAAAAATTATTAAATATTAAACTTAATAAATTGAAATTTGCAAGCGATCGTACACCTCGATCCTTTGATCACCTTGGTGGTACGTAAAGAATTTGAATCCATATGTATTAGACTGATGAAAGGGATGTTGAGCATGGTTTATACAACTGGCAAATGTCCAAGGTGGATTTTTCCGAATTTGTACAAAACAATGACAAACTACTGTAAAACAGAAACGACGAATGAGAGCAGTAGCAAATGCTCTAATAATCTCAACTCCTCTCACGATAGCTTTGGTATGCACATGAATTTGTCGGGCCAAAAATTATACATCTAGATTCAACAGAAAATGGTAAATTAATTATAAAATTTAAATTTAAATTTAATTGTTGATTTATTAATAATTTTTTCAAAATTTAGGAAAATAATTTGGGACGACCTGTCTCAATTGGTGAAGTTTTTATAAAAACTCATACTCAGGAGTATCGTTCGTATGTTGATTTGAAAGCAAAACAAATCGGTGAAGCATACGAACGCAACATCCAAGAAAAGATGGCGATCGTTGAGGTCGATCCATGTGAAACATCAGATGGTACTTCCTGCCGAATAGAGCTAACTCAAGAGGAGAAGAATAAGATTTCAGTCAGGTATAAAATATATTTTAAAAGAATTTCATTTATTTACATCAAATTTTTTTTACTAATTTTTTTTCTAATTATTTTTTAGTACTCTATTGCGTATGACCGAGGAGGCCTTTACGGACTCGGTAGTCTTAATCACATTCACGGGTCGGGCAGGCGCATTGACTTCTCATCCACTACATCCGACTTTGTTGCGATTCAAGATCAATTACTCGCCATGCAGCGACAGATTGAAGAACAAGTCGCAAGAAATGCAGCGGATCAAAGAACAAAATGCGTAAATGCTAGAAGCGAATCAGCGAATGGCGCAACGAATTTTCCAATTGGATGAAGAACGAAGACAATGGAAATTACGGGATTCAGAAAAAAAAAAGAACAGTACGAGATGATTGTCAGCTACTTCTAACGTACGGATCATGCTTTTGCGATGTTTATGCGGGATAACAATGCACCAACCGGACCATCGAACCCTTCACCAATATTTTTTGTCTTCTGATTTATAATTTCCGCCTCCGGATAATTAGTTTTTTTCCTTTTTATGCAATTTGAATTTTAAAATTAATAAATTTTATTATTTTTTCTTTTAATAATTTGTTTATACTTTAATTTAAATATTAATTACTAATTTAATTTAAAATTATAATTATTATTAAATAACAATTATTAAAAATATATATAATTTTATAGTTTATATTTACTAAATATTACAAATAATTCATATATTAATAAATATTTAAATTATAAAATATATTTTTAATAATAAAAATTTAATAAAATATTTATTATTTTATTAAAAATAAATTAAATTATTTTTTAATTTTGCAATATTTTTAATTTAAAAATATTTTAATGAAATATATATACTTTTAATTCTTTTATGGTCGTAAATTTGTTTACAAACCAAATTGGTCACAAATATTTGTGACCAATTTGTGACCACGGGATAATTTAAAAAAATATTATATTGTGGTCGCAAATTGGTTACAATTATTTTTTTATCAATTTGCGACCACACGATAATTTTTAAAAACAAATTATACTGTGGTCGCAAATTGGTCACAAAAAAATTATAGTGTGGTCGAAAATTGATCACAAGTATTTTGTCCAATTTGCGACCACAGTTGATATCGAAAAAACTATGGTCAAAATATGTGACCAATTTGCAACCACGACTAAGTGTAGTCGGAAAACGGTCACAATTTTTTGTGACTGATTTGCGACCAGAATCTTTTTTCATGCAGTCACAAATCGGTCATAAAATTTTGTAATCAATTTGCGACTACAATGTAACAGTAGTCGCAAATTGGTCACAAACATTTGTGACCGATTTGCGAACACGGTCGAAAACGTGGTGGCAAATTGGTCATAAGCTTTTGTGACTGATTTTACGACCATAGCTTTTGTGACCATAGTTTTAGTGGCAAAGTGGTAACAAATTTTGTAACTACGGTGGAGTCACAAATTAGTCGCAAATTCCATGACAACTACGTGATCGCTAATTGGTCGTAAAATGTACATCTATTAATGTGGTCACAAATTGATCACAAATTAATGACCAATTTGCGGGCACAAAAATTTGTGATGAAAGATTTGCGACCATGGGCTGTGAACACAAAGTAGTCGCAAAATGGCGATTTGTGACTCGAACACAAAGTTGCCTTTATAGAAATTTTTATCTATAATATCAAATGATGTAAGATTAATCCTAAAATTCGTATGATAGTAACTTGCAACTTGGCCAAGAGTCTCTCCTCGCTTAATCGGGCAAAGGCGAAGATAGGGTGATTGATCGAGTCAGCCAAGGGGCAAACAAGGCAACTCGAATGAGATACATCATACCTTAATTCATCCTAGAAGTTAAAGCGTTCGAGAGTTGAGGAACTCACTTTACAAGTCTTTGTTTGCTTGTCATCAAAACTAGTATATCCTGGTTGTAAACTATGGATTTAAATAGATCAAAGCGATGAAAAGTCCACCAATGATGCCAAGCTTGTGATAAATATCTTCCAGAAGTTTTCCAGAAGTTTTTAAAGAAGCATGGTGTTCGGCATATGATATTAACTTACTTTTTATCATCCAAAGAATAATGGACATGTAAAGATTCAACAAAGATATCGAGCATCCATGAAAATATTGTTGGTTAGACAAGGCAGTATTTGTTTGTTATATTGGATGATGCATTTTGGGATACATGACAACGTATAAGATTCATTTGTGAACAACACCATGCCATTTGTGTTACTGATGAAATTTTTTTTATTTGACAGTCTCTGTTTTATTTGACTTAAGAAGAAACTTTCTTTCATTGCATTGAAAACAGACGAGTCAGAGTGGTCTTTTATACAGACCATTAGACTCAATAACTAGACTCCTATTCTTAATCCACTAACACTCTCTACAAGATATGAAACTTATTTTGACACAACAACAAACTTAAATAAACAAATGAAAACATAATTAAAAACAACGTTCACTTCAATCTCTCCCCTAATCTGGAACATCTCCTTCCAGTTTACTTCTCCCTTAAACATACTCCGATTTTCTTCTTTAGATCAAGACATCGAGCTTAACATGCTTACACTACAAGAAAACATTAATATTTCCGACGGTACTTCCGATGGAAATAAAACCGTCAGAATTTTCCAACGCCTATGCAACGGTTTTCCGACGGATTACCGAGCGAAAAATTTCGTCGGTTTTCCGACGGATTACCAAGCGAAAGAATTTCGTCGGTGTTCCGTCGGTAAATCCTGACGTTTGCACTACCGTCAAGAAATCAATGATAAAACATGACGGACATCCGTCCAGTTTCTAATGATAAAGTAGACGTCGGGATATCCTCTCAAAACCATCGGAAATTACTGATGAAATCAAAACCGTCAGTTTTTTCCGACTATTTCCCGATGGAATATGGTTTTTACTATCCGTCTGGAATCCGTCTAGAATCCTTTGGGAATATATCGGTGGGCTGATTCCACTTAATTATTTTTTACATAAATTAATCTAAACGTCTTCGGAAATCCGTCGGTAGTTCCAATGACTTTCCGAAGAATTCCTATTTCTTTTGGCAATTGTTAGTTCGGCAGATATGTAAACGTTGAGGATCGTCGGTTGGTAGTCGGAGATATCCGAAAGTGGTCGGCAACTGTCGGAATTCTGTCGGATATTGAAATATTCTTAAGAATAATCTGTTAACAATTTGTGATTATCTTTTAATAATTCGTAATAATCTGTTAAAAATTCATAATTATATGTTAAAAATTCGTGATAATCTTTTAATTTTCAATATAAACACGCTCTGCTCCTACACAATTTTACCAAAACAAAAAATCTTAACAAAATGTATTCTTCAGGTTTTTATGATTATTTTCGATCTTGGATGGATAAACCTCCGTATGATTCAACAACAGGGGAATTATCGTATGAATTTGCGCAAGGTGTTGAAGAGTTCATGACATTTGCATCAAACAATAGTATGGCATCGGAATATGGTAAAATGTATTGTCCGTGTATTTAATCTCGAAATCATAGATTAATCTCTGTTAGAGAAGTACGTAATCATTTGTATAGGACTGGATTTATGCCGTGTTACAATATTTGGTATTCACATGGAGAAACTGATGCAACAATGCAATATTATGGTAGTACTTTAAAAAGATTGGATAGTACTAATGTTAGGGTAGAGGAACCGGCATCTGAAGTTGATATAAACGGAGGTACTGTTCCGATGGTGAATGATGTGTTTCGTGAACAAAGAGCATCGTACATTGAATATCGGAGTAGAATAGAGGAACCTTATTTGGAAGCCCAGAAATTTTTTGATATATTAGATGCATCCAAGAAGCCTTTATATAAAGGATGTAGAGATAGATTATTGCTTTTATCTGCTGCAAGTAGGTTGATGACGATAAAGATGGATTTCAACATGGCTTAAGATTGTGTGAATGCGATAGCTGATTTTGTTAGAGATATATTACCTGAAGATAATATTGCACCTGCTTCATATTACGAGTTTCAAAAACTTGTAGCTCGTCTTGGATTGTCGTATCAGATGATCGATGTATGTATTGACAACTGCATGATCTATTGGAGAAATGATGAAAACCGCATGAAGTGCTGATTTTGTCAAAAACCTCAATTTCAAGAGACAAGAGACAGAGTACTTATTCCGCATAAATGGATGTGGTATTTGCCATTAACAGAGAGGTTAAAGAGGTTATATCAATCTGAACACACGGCAAAGACTATGAGATGGCATGCAGAACATAATTCGAATGGAGAAATTGTGCATCCCTCGAATGCAGAAGCATGGAAACATTTTAAAGAGGTTTATCCTAGTTTTTCATATGAGCCTAGGAACGTATACCTCGGGTTATGTACAGATGGATTCAACCCTTTTGGGAAGAATGGAAGGCAATACTCGGTGTGGCCAGTTATTGTGACACCTTATAATTTGCCTCCTTCGTTGTGCATGAAACGAGAGTTTTTGTTTCTAACAAGTCTCGTCCCCTGTCCAGAGCATCCTAAGCAATCGCTTGATATTTTCTTGCAGCCACTAATCCATGAGTTAAAAATATTGTGGGAAAATGGTGTCGAAGCATTCGATGTTTCCAGCCAACATAAATTCTTGATGCGAGCAGTACTTATTGGACCATAAGTGATTTTACAGCATATGGTATGTTATTAGGATGGCTGATGCATGGAAGATTAGCATGCCCATATTGTCAAGATAATACTGATGCGTTCCAACTGAAACACGGATGAAAGACTAGTTGGTTCGATTGTCATCGTCGATTTCTACCACAAGATCATCCATATCGCCGGAGCACGACATTGTTTAGGAAAAACAAAAAAAAATTTGATGTTCCAGCTCCTATGCTTGACAGGAATTATATGATGACTCAACTTAGAGATTTTGGTGCTGAAAGAACGGCTTCATGTGGAGGTAACGGACATTACCTTGTTGATGGTTGTGGCGAATACCATAATTGGCACAAGAAGAGCAATTTTTGGGATTTACCATATTGGAAGGACTATTTGTTGCGCCATAATCTAGATGTTATGCACATTGAGAAGAATATTTTCGACAACATAATGAACAACACTCTAAATGTGTAAGAAAAAATGAAAGATAATTTAAAAACTAGATTGGATTGGCCGGATATTTGTTCCCGGAAGGAACTACATGTAATGTCAAATAGAAAATCATTGTCTCCCGCATTCCGGTTGGATGCGCATGCAAAAGACGAGTTCTTTGATTGGATTAACCATAGTGTCAAATTTCCAGATGGATACGTATCTAATCTTCGTAATTGTGTCGATAATATTGAAGGCAAATTTTCAGGGATGAAAAGTCATGATTGTAATTGTCATGCAAAGACTATTTCCATTTACCTTTAGCGAACTTCTACCTAAAAACATCTACGGAGCAATTGCAGGTACGTTTATATTATTTTATATATAAATAATCATATTTTTATATATTATATGATATTAACTTTTTTTTATGCAGGGATTGATACTTTTCTCCGAGATTTATGTACAACATCACTTAGTGGAGACGATATCCGAAATTTGGAGGAAAAAATACTGGTTCTCATTTGTAACTTGGAGAAAATATTTCACCAAACGTTTTTTATGTTATTGAACATCTTCCTATTCACCTTTCCAGAGAAGCAGCGCTTGGAGAACCTGTTCAGTACCGATGGATGTATACTTTTGATAGATATATGTTCCACCTAAAAAAAAGTTAAAAATCTTACCAGGGTTAAAGGTTCAATCGTCGCACAAAGTATTAATGAAGAAACATCTAACTTTGTCAACTACTATTTTCCATCGCAAGTCCAAACAAAAAAATCTATTATATTTAAAATAATTATTTTAACGGTATTCTAATAAAAGTTCGTAGGTTTGGTATTTCAAACAACGGAATAAGCAAATCTATATTAAAGATGCTTCATTCTCTTTTGAACAAACTATATATAAAATTTAGAGATATTCCGTACCAAAAACGTCAGATTTGGTTCAGGACGTTTGCGGTACATTAATTTATTTTTAAATATGTAATTGTTCTAAATAGTTTTTAATAATATTTTTTAGTAATATATAAGTAAATTTCGCAGTAAGAATTTACATGGGATCCCATGAACACAGAGCTGGGAGAATAAGATTTTTGAAAAGAGGCCGCGGTACAATTTTCCCGCCACATGAACGAGTGGAACAAAGGTGGAAAAAGGAAAAATACAAACCAAGAGGTTGAATGAGTCGGTTTGGAACAACTTTATTTTTTATTGGGAATCTTCCAGCGCTGAGATCATCTCGAGTACTAATTCGGAAACCGGAAGAGCGACCGGGGAGGCAAAGGCATTTACATTCACAATGCCGGATCGACTAGTTTTCTGAGATGAGCCGATCAATTGGTAAATTAATTATATATTAATTTTATTTATTTTTATTTGAATTTTTTTAAATATTAATTTAGTATTTTTTACTTTTAGGCCTAAGAATTTGGAGAGCCGTCCACACGAACAAAAAAACTGGTCGCATCCAAGATGGTCTCGTTAATGATATCATCGAAAAAGTGAAAAAGAAAAAAGTGATATTTTGTCTTATCAGTCTTAAGTTGGTTTTTCATCTTTGGTCGCCGAATTGCATCGTTTTGAGATTAACTGTCTGGTTCTTGATATAAGTTTGATTTTTCTTTTTATTTATATTTATATTTAATATTATAATACTTTTTTAATAATATTTTTTTGTTTCTACAGGAACTACCATTTTCTAAGGTCGTCATCCAAGACTCGGGAGAGTTGCAGATACCGGTGGTGCAACATCTACGACTGGAAATGAAGAGAATACACAACTCAAAGAAAAAATGGCGGCTATGGAGATAAAGATGACAAAGTTTAAAAATATTGTAGATATTATGAAAACATAATTTCTTGATGATTTTTTTTCTCCTCCTGCTCCTCCGATGTAATTTGTAGATTTTAAAACAATTAAACTTTGTATATTATTATATTTATAATTAGAAATATTATTTTAATCTAATTTTTTTAATATTTTTATAAAATATTTTAAAAATATTAATTAAACTTAATATTTAAAAAAATTATTTTCAAAATAAATATATTTTTTTAAAATAATTATTCAACATTTTTTTTTCAATTGTTTGGTTATTTCCGATAGATGTAGTCATCAGAAATAACCGACGGATTTCTGTCCGCCAGTATCGCGATGTCGTCGGTTCACCCCCGACGGGTGAAAACCATCAGGATATACCATCGGTTGTGATTCCCGTGGCAACTATCATCGGAAGTCCTCGACGGCTCGACTGACTAAATCCATCGCAAATACGTCGGTAATTTCCGACGGACAGTACCATCGAGTAGCTGTCGGTATTTTCCGACAGAATACTTTATCGTAAACCCGTCGGTACTTGCCAATGGATAGACACCATTGAATATCCGTCGGCACTTTCCGACGGGTAAACTTATCGAAAAGCCATCAATTTCTACCACAAGATCATCTATATCGCCGGAGCACGACATTGTTTAGGAAAAACAAAAACAAAATTTGATGTTCCAGCTCCTATGCTTGACGGAAATTATATGATGACTCAACTTAGAGATTTTGGTGCTGAGAGAACGGCTTCATGTGGAGGTAACGGACATTGCCTTATTGATGGTTGTGGCGAATACCATAATTGGCACAAGAAGAGCAATTTTTGGGATTTACCATATTGGAAGGACTATTTGTTGCACCATAATCTAGATGTTATGCACATTGAGAAGAATATTTTCGACAATATAATGAATAACACTCTAAATGTGTAAGGAAAAACGAAAGATAATTTAAAAACTAGATTGGATTGGCCGGATATTTGTTCCTGGAAGGAACTACATATAATTTCAAATAGAAAATCATTCTCTCCCGCATTCCGGTTGGATGCGCATGCAAAAGACGAGTTCTTTGACTAGATTAACCATAGTGTCAAATTTCCATATGGATACGTATCTAATCTTCGTAATTGTGTTGATAATATTGAAGGTAAATTTTCAGGGATGAAAAGTCATGATTGTAATTGTCATGCAAAGACTATTTCCATTTACCTTTAGCGATCTTCTGCCTAAAAAGTCTACGGAGCAATTGCAGGTACTTTTATATTATTTTATATATAAATAATCATATTTTTATATATTATATGATATTAACTTTTTTATGCAGGGATTAGCACTTTTCTCCGAGATTTATGTACAACATCACTTAGTGGAGACGATATCCGAACTTTGGAAGAAAAAATACTGGTTCTCATTTGTAACTTGGAGAAAATATTTCACCAAACGTTTTTTATGTTATTGAACATCTTCCTATTCACCTTCCTAGAGAAGCAGCGCTTGGAGAACTTGTTCAGTACCGATGGATGTATACTTTTGATAGATATATGTTCTACCTAAAAAAAAGTTAAAAATCTTGTCAGGGTTAAAGGTTCAATCGTCGCACAAAGTATTAATGAAGAAATATCTAACTTTGTCAGCTACTATTTTCCATCGCAAGTCCAGACAAAAAATCTATTATATTTAAAATAATTATTTTAACGGTATTCTAATAAAAGTTCGTAGGTTTGGTATTTCAAACAACGGAATAAGCAAATCTATATTAAAGATGCTTCATTCTCTTTTGAACAAACCATATATAAAATTTAGAGATATTCCGTACGAAAAAAGTCAGATTTGGTTCAGGACGTTTGCGGTACATTAATTTATTTTTAAATATGTAATTGTTCTAAATAGTTTTTAATAATATTTTTAGTAATATATAAGTAAATTTCACAATAAGAATTTACATGGGATCCCATGAACAGAGAGCTAGGAGATTAAGATTTTTAAAAAGAGGCCGCGGTACAATTTTCCCGCCACATGAACGAGTAGAACAAAGGTGGAAAAAGGAAAAAGACAAACCAAGAGGTTGAATGAGTCGGTTTGGAACAACTTTATTCTTTATTGGGAATCTTCCAGCGCTGAGATCATCTCGAGTACTAATTCGGAAACTGGAAGAGCGACCGGGGAGGCAAAGGCATTTACATTCACAATGCCGGATCGACTAGTTTTCTGAGATGAGCCGATCAATTGGTAAATGAATTATATATTAATTTTATTTATTTTTATTTGATTTTTTTTAAATATTAATTTAGTATTTTTTACTTTTAGGCCTAAGAATCTGGAGAGCCTCCAAATCACTTGCAACTTCTCGAGGCCGTCCACACGAACAAAAAACTGGTCGCATCCAAGATGTTCTCGTTAGTGATATCATCGAAAAAGTGAAAAAGAAAAAAAGTGATATTTTGTCTCATCAGTCTTAAGTTGGTTTTTCATCTTTGGTCGCCGAATTGTATCGTTTTGAGATTAACCGTCTGGTTCTTGATATAAGTTTGATTTTTCTTTTTATTTATTTTTATATTTAATATTATAATACTTTTTTAATAATATTTTTTTTGTTTTTACATGAACTATCATTTTTTAAGATCGTCATCCAGGACTCAGGAGAGTTGCAGATACCGGTGGTGCAACATCTACGCTGGAAATGAAGAGAATACACAACTCAAAGAAAAAATGGCGGCTATGGAGATAAAGATGACAAAGTTTACAAATATTGTAGATATTATGAAAACCAAATTTCTTGATCACTTTTTTTTTCTCCTCCTCTCCTCCTGCTCCTCCGATGTAATTTGTAGATTTTAAAACAATTAAACTTTATATATTATTATTTTTATAATTAGAAATATTATTTTTATCTAATTTTTTAAAATATTTTTTTAAAATATTTAAAAAATATTAATTAAACTTAATATTTAAAAAAAAATATTTTCAAAATAAATATATTTTTAAAAAAATAATTATTCAAAAATTTTTTTAATTTTTTGGTTATTTCTGACAGATGTAGTCGTCGGAAATAACCGACGGATTTCTGTCCGTCAGTAGGCTTATTTCATCGCGATGTCGTCGGTTCACCCCCTATGGGTGAAAACCATCAGGATATACCATCGGTTGTGATTCCCGTGGCAACTGTCATCGGAAGTCCTCGACGGCTCGGCTGACTAAATCCATCGCAAATACGTCGGTTATTTCTGACGGACAGTACCATCGAGTAGCCGTCGGTATTTTCCGACAGAATATTTTATCGTAAACCCGTCGGTACTTTCCGATGGATAGACACCATCGAATATCCGTCGGCACTTTCCGACGGGTTAACTTATTGAAAAGCCGTCGGTAATTGCCGACGGAAGTGACCCATCGAATATCCGTCGGTATTTACCGACGGATCTTTAATCGCAAACCCATCGGTAATTCCCGACCATTTCTCAACGGAAACTGGTTTCCGACGAAATAGTACCGACGGGTGATGTTGGTCGGAAAATCGATGAAATTTGCGTTTTCTGATAGATTATCGACGAAATTCGTCGTCAGAAATTTGATGTTTTCTTGTAGTGTTAGTAAGGATATCTAACAATTGGTCGTGTGTTGAACAATATTCCAGCTTTATTACTCTCTCCTTTACCAATTCACGAAGAAAATGATAAATAAGTAGGTTTTTCGACAGTTTGTTGGTAGAGTTATTGTAAAATAGAGTAGTACCTTCTTCATGATTATACCCAATCTCTTCAAGAATATTTCTCAATAAAAAAACTTGACAAACTCCATAAGCTGCAATAACATATTCAGCTTATGTTATGGATAAAGTCACTATAGAGTGCTTCTTTGAAGCCTAAAAGATAGGTTATCACACCCGTCTCAAAAATATTTGACATGGGTCACCGTTTCGTATCTAACTTATAATTTATTTGAAAATCGCATTTAACATATAAGATGTAAATAATAGTTTTTATTAAAAGAATTCACGTCCAAAAATAAAAAATATAAAACTTCAACTTTGAAAATTCAACGATTTTTAAGGCTTCAAAATAAAATAGATAAATAAAGTCTAAAAATCCTCCAAAGTGTAGCACTACTCCGAGTCATTGCACCCCTAGTCGTCGAACTCATCTGCTTCCAAATGGAGGTATGAATAACATAATTACTCATTGAGATGATCACGCCTACCCACATATCAACGTTATACATGTATGCAACTAATCTCGATGACTACTTCTTTTAAGAAAGAATACTAGTACGATTGACTCTACAAGAATGGACCATAATACTAAAGATCTGTTTATACTTAAACCGTGCTCGCCTAAACCACAAAGAAATCCCTCCTCATCCTCAACCACATCGGTTTAAGGATTCGGAACCACCCAAGCCACGTCGGCTTTCCACCACGGTCACGTCAGCCTAATTGCTCACGTAGAATATCAACGGTTCTTTCCGGCCTACCATGCGTTGATAAACTACGACTCAACACCGTTGTTGTCATAGCCCAATACCCATCAACGCAGTTGAAACGACAAACGTTGTTCAAATCCACCCAAATCCACCATATCCACGTTACGTAAATAACACGATCACGAACTATATATTTTTACATTAAATAAAAACAAAAATTATATTTATTTAGGCTAAATTTTTAATATTTAACTAATAATCATATTAATTTATTTCAATAAATTAATTAATTATGGTTTATTTTAGTATACCATAATCAAATCTAAAAAATTTAGTCTCCTTATACCATAAAGCATTACCTTCCTTAGTTAATAATTCAACATAATCATCTCCTTCCTTCCCGAAGACACACGTACACCACCTGAACATTAAATCATGTTTTTTAAAATTATTGATTATTTAAATAAATGGCTAATATGCTTAGCTATTTATACCTTATAACAAAAGCAGAAGACACCATTATATTTGCAATAATTAACTAAAACTTTAACACAATATATGATTCAACCTCTAATTTTCTCCCTAAACCAAACATCAAAATTAATTTACAAAAATATATAACAAAAATCATATATCACGTCTCAGTTCACGGCCAATCTTGGGTTAATAGAATGTTGAAATCGTCGGTCACGTGTAAATTTCTTTTTTTCCGGTGATGGTACACACGAACAGCTGGATTCTCAAACGATGAGTTTCTATCTATCTACTCTGTTAAAATATCTCCCTCTCTTTCTGTTTCTCTTTTTGAACAACGGCTGTCTTTAAACCCTTTTGAATACGTCTTATATAGCCATTGAGGTTAATTAGGATTTCAGACGAATTGTTGATTCTATCCTCATTTTCAGTTTTGTGGGCTTCACGGTTTAGAATTTGGCTAAGGATGTTACAATTCTCCTCCACCACAAAAGAATTCGTCCCCGAATTTGATGATTCAACGTAACTCTCATTGTGGTTGTTAAAAGTCCAGGATAATCATCTAATGTCCATACTCCCACGTCTCTTCCTCAACTCTCTCTTTCCCAACAAACACGCACTGATTTAACATGTTTCCCTTTCATATCAACTTTTCGTTGTCCAATGATTTTATTAGTTTATTCAGAATTGTCAAATTTTCTTCCAAGTCCTCTGGTGGTTGCTGCATAATAAGTTTGGGTTTCTTGACAACCTTTCGTAGAACTGATACGTGAAACACATTATGAAAATCACTAACTATTTGGGTAATGCAAATCTATATTGTGTCAATCCTTTCAGTAATTGGATAAGGTCCCATAAAATATGTCCTAAATTTTTCCAACTGCTTATTCTTATCAGCTCCCCTTAATATCCTCCTTTTCAAATACACCTCATCTCTCACTATAAACTCTAATTTACTTCTCCTTTTATCAACAGAAATCTTATGACGATCGTGAGCCTTCTTTAGTCCAATGTCTCTTGAACCAACTCTGGTTCCAAGTCTCTACCCTCCCCCACTTCTATCCAGCAAAGTGGTATCCGAGAAGATCGTCCATATAAAGGCTCATATAGTGACATCTTTATGCTACTATGATAATGCTGTTATACACAAACTGTGCTCACGGTAACTATTTATTCCAACGACTTTCCCAATCCAACATACAGGCTCATAACATATCCTCAAAGATTTGAATTGTTCCAACATACAGGCTCGTAACATATCCTCGAAGATTTGAATTGTTCTCTCCAGCTGTCCATCTGTGTGTGGATGATACGAGGTACTGAGATGTAATTTTGTCCCAAGTGCCTTTTGGAACGCCTGCCAAAATATTGAATAAATTTTGGGTCTTTTTCTGAAACAATGCTCAATGCAACTCCATGCAGCCAAACAATAACTTCCAAGTATATTTTTGTAAGTGGTCCACATTGTCTGTCTGTTTTGTTGCCAAGAGGTGAGCTGACTTCGTAAGTCAATCAAAGAATATCCAAAATGTATCTAACTTATTAACTATCCTTGGGAGCCTTGTCACAAAATAAATAGTGATCATATCTCATTTCTATTCAGGCAACGGTAGACAATAACCCACTACGTACTCTGCGTTCTACCTTTATTAACTGGGATGTAGAACACTTCACTACCCATTCTACAACATCCCATTTTATGCCGTTAATAACATTTTAGATCCCGCTGTAGCTTTATCACCCCCGGATGGATTGCGAAACGTGACTGGTAAGATATCATCCTTTTTGTTTTTTTAACATTGGAAACACATACCCAATTCCTATACAAGTAGATCACATTGTATGTGGTATGGTATCCTTCCACATTATTATCCACAGTCTTTCTTAGTGCATCATCTACCTTTTGGGCCTCACATATTCTCCAAAGTAAGTCTACCCGATTTATGGATTCTAATACTATGGCATTTTTGGAAACAGAAGCAGCACACAACCTTAAGTTTTCAAGATAGCTAATTGCTCTTCTACTTCCTGTTCTCTTGATATGTCATTTCTTCTTCTACTTAATGCATTTGCTATTATGTTAGCCTTACCAAGATGGTATGCGATTTCCAAATCATAATTTGCTAGGACTTCTATCCATCTCCTCTATCTCAGATAAAGGTTTGGTTGCGTAAATATATATATATATATATTTAAACTATTGTGGTCAATAAAAACTTGGACTTTTTCCCCGTACAAATACGCATGCCAAATCTTTGAAACAAAATATCTGGTGCTAATTCCAAATCACGGGTGGAATAATATATCTCATGTTTTCTCAACTCCCTAGATGCATAGGCAATTATGCGTTCTTCTTGCATTAGCACACAATCCAATCCTAATCTTTATGCGTTAGTGTATACTAAATATGGTAGCTCTGTCCTTGGCAAGACCAATATTGATGTTTCAATTAAATGCTCTTTCAACTTTTGAAAGCTCTCTTCACACTCTTTTGTCCATTTAAACTTCACATCCTTTTTTGTGAATTGAGTCATATGCTTGGCCATACTCGCAAATCCTTCAATAATTTTTTGGTAATAACCCGCTAGGTCAAGAAAACTACGGACCTCTTTTGCGTTTATGGTGCTAGTCATCCCATAATCGTTGTAATTATTTTTTCCGGATCCACTAATACTCCAACTTTAGACACAACGTGACCTAAAAAAACCAAACTTCCTCTCCCAAAAACTACATTTGCTTAACTTAGCATATAACTTGTATTCGCAACTTTTTTAGTACTACCCTTAAGTGTTCCACTTGGATAATCCATTCGGGTGTGTCTAGTCTGACCACACTTAAAACAAGTGAGCACTCATCTAACCTGTACATACCTATATTCCAATTATCCGTGGTACAACTCTGTGGCTCAACCAATTTCTCTACCCTTGCTTGGGCCACTTTTGCCTGCTTGGTTTCCGCCTCAATGCCTTGTTCTAGTGAAGATGATGTTTCCACTAAATTGACCATGCTATTGTACTTCTGCACTATGCAACAATTTTTCACCTCTAGCCTCAAACATCTTTGAAATTTGAGGATCATGTCATATTCGCTTGTTCATCTCCCTGCAAAGCTCATAAGTCGACAAAAATTCTATATCATACTCCCATACTGACTTAGACTCCTTTCAAAGATCGACAAACAACCTAACCATTTGGTCTAAAGCCTCTTGTGGAAAATACTCTTGTTCAAATTCCTCCTTAAATTCGTGCCAACTAAGCATGTGGTTTGCGTGAGTACTAATCACCACACTATCCCACCAACTTGCGCTTCGTCCCTTAAGTATTCAATTGCTAATTGCTTCCTAAACTCAAGCAGACACATGATTGTCTTGTAGTTCCTCTATAACATATTCATCAAGTTGTGTACTGTAATCGGATCGATCCCTCCATTAAACATCTCAGTGCTCAAATTCCTTAACATCTTCAAACCATCCCAATATGTGGGCCTCTTATCTTGTACTGGCATCCTTGGCACTAGAGGAGATGGTGATGAGTATTGAGGTGCCCCAAAATCTTGAACAAGAGGTTCGAGTGCAGCGAATTCTAGAGTTGTATGCTAAAGCATTGAAACTCCTGGTACCAGGTTTGTTACGAGAACTTGCTGCAACAAAGGCACTAATGTTTCACATATACCTTGCATCACACTCCAATAGTATTATAAATCAACAACAATTAACTGACTTCATGAAAGTTACTCTGACTGGTGCTCCCCCATTGAAAATATATTTTTAACTACTAAAACATTAAAATAGAGTTCTCCATATCAGAACAAGAGTAGCAACCTCGCTCTGATACCAAAATTATCACACCCTTCTCAAAAATACATGACATGGGTCACTGTCTCGTACTTAACTTATAATTTATTTGAAATCGCAACCACGTAGATGTAAGGATTTGAAACCATCCAAGCCACGTTGGCTTTCCATCACGGTCGTCGGCCTAATTGCTCACGTCAAGTTTCCGCCACGTAGAACGTCAACGGTTGTTTCTGGCCTGCCAGCCATTGAAAAACTATGACTCAACACCGCTGTTGTAATAGCCCAACACCCATTAACGCTGTTGGAACGACTAACGTTGTTCAAATCCATCCAAATCCACCATATCTATGTTACGTAAATAACACGTTCACCAACAATATACTCTCACATTAAATAAAAATAAACATCATATTTATTTAGGCTAAATGATTAATATTTACCTAATCATATCAATTTATTTTAATTAATTTATTAAGTATGGTTTATTTTACTATACCATGATCAAATATAAACAATTTAGTCTCCTTAGACCATAAAGCATTACGTTTCTTAATTAATAAGTCAACATAATCATCTATTCCTTCCCCAACACACACACAGGTGCACCACCCGAAAATTAAATCATTTTTTAAAACTATTGATTATTTAATTAAGTGCCTAATATGCTTAGCTCTTTATTCCATATAACAAAAGCAGAAGACACCATTATCTTTGTAACAATTAACTAAAACCCTAACACAACATATGATTCAACCTCTAATTTTTTCTCTAAACCAAGCACTCATTAAAATCAATATACATAAATATATAACGAAAAACATAGATCACGTTTCATTTCACGGCGAAGCTTGGATTAATGGAATGTTGAAATCGTTGGTCACGTATAAATTTTTTTTCCTCTAGCGATGGTACACACGAATAGCTGGACTCTCCAACGATGAGTTTTCTATCTCTCTACTCTATTGAAATCTCTTCCTCTCTTTCTGTTTCTCTTTCTAATCAACAACTGCCTCTAAAACTTTTTGAAGATGTCTTATATAGCCATTGAGATTAATTAGGGTTTTAGAAGAATTGTCAATTCTAGCCTTATTTTCAGTTTTGTGGGCTTCACGGTTTAAAATTGGGACCAGGATGTTACATAGGTCCTCCTCCTAGTATGAAGACATACCCTGAAGTACATCTTCTATCGTCAATGTCTCCTGCATAATCACTGTCCACATATCCAACTAGTTCCTATTTTTCTCCTCCTTTATACTGAATTCCATAATCGGAGGTTCCTTGCACATATCTTAGAATTCTTTTTGCTGCACCATGTGTTGTTCGGTTGGCTTCTCCAAGGATCTACTAACCAGATTTATTGAGTAAATCAAATCTGATCTAAGTGTTGTAAGGTACCTCAATGATACAAGCCTTGAATCAAGGCTGTAACACTTGCGGCTGGTTGGAGAATACTAGGCGAGAAACTCGGCCTTAGGCTTCTTGATAGGAGCTTTCTGGTGGGTATTGGATGGTGGGGTGAAGTGAACCACACAAGTGGTGATGAAGCTCGTGATAAATCACAACTTAGAAGCTAGGAGGGCTGGTCTCAACTAGGGTTCTAAGCGATAGAGTTTTAGGAGAAAAACTCGTAGGAAAAAGTGCTCTCTTTATTAATAATCAAAAGTTAAATACAATGCAGAAGGAGCCTTATTAATATGCTCGGCAACTTTGACCTTCTAGGGTCAACCAAAATAAAAAATGGAAAAGATACAAAAGTGTATAAGGAAAATTACAAAAAGGAAATAACCGAAAAAAGACAACTACCTAAATTGTTCTTCACTCAATAAATGGAAAACTATTAATTCCTACCCTGCAAAACAGAAAAGGCAAGTATATAATTGAAAACTTACCTTTCTTACCTTTCGGCCAAGAAATGGAAGGTGGCCGACCTTGTGGTTTGCACGCACTTAGCTCCTAGTCTTCAACTTAGAGTAGGGTTACGAAATGTTGGGCCTTGACTTCTTTTGCCACGAGAGCCCAAGTCTCTGAAGTCCTTTGATATGTTGAGAAGCCATTGGATTCTTTCTTGTACTCTTGGCCCAATGCTCCTTGTCGTTGGTATTCTAGGAGCTTGTCTACCCACAAGCTGAACTTCTAGAAGAATGCCCTTGTTATGCTCCTTGTCATGGCTCTTGGTGGCACCACTGGTGTAGATACTTCATATAGGTTCATGCCTTAAAGCTGGTAGCTGAGTTTCTCCGAGTATCCTTGTGTAGAGGTGGAAATGGTAGTGCCATCACTTGAGTTGGCTGAATTGTGCGTGGAGCTGGCCGAGTTGAGATCGGAGCCAGCCAGATCAATTTGTGAGCTGGCGGCGTCACCAGTTGGGCCAGCAGTGTTTTTCACGTTGCTGCCATTTGGGCCAGAGGTTTGGGCCTCTACGAAGGAGAAGTTGGTTGGCCCGGCCCGGCTGATCATAGGGCCGGCGGTACCGTTTGGCCCGGCAGACGCGCCAAATGGTCCTGTTATCTCGGGCAAGCCTTCTGGTCGGCCATTTTAGTCTTCTGGCAGGCCAGACGATCTGATGTCCTCATCATCCCCTCCCCCATTCAGTAGGTTTTGATCTCAAAACTGGCTCATCTGCAAGGAGAAGAGCTAAATCAGTCACATTGAATGTGTTAGACACATTAAACTCACCTGGAAGTTCAATTTGGTAGGCATTGTTGTTGATCCTCTATAGCACTCTGAATGGTCCATCTCCTCTTGGGGTTAGCTTGGAACTCCTTAGGTTGGGGAACCTCTCTTGCCGTAGGTGTAGCCACACCCAATCGCTTGGTTGAAAGATCATTTCTCTTCTCCCCTTGTTGGCGTGATTCACGTACTGCCAGGTCCTCTTCTCTAGGTTCTTTGCTACCTTCTGGTGTAACTTCTTGATGAATTCTGCCTTAGATGCTCCATTGAGGTTGGTCATTTCTGCTGGTGGCAGTGGTGTTTGCTCCGAAGGCGTTTGACAGTTGAAGCCGTAGACCACTTCAAAAGGGGTCTTGTTTGTGGCTGAATGCACTGCTCGGTTGTAAGAAAACTCTATAAATGGTAGGCACTCCACCCATGTCTTGAGGTTCTTCCCTAGTGTGGTCCTGAGAAGAGTTGACAATGTCCGGTTGACTACTTCAGTTTGGTCATCGGTTTGAGGATGGCATGTGGTAGAGAAGAGCAGCTTCGTGGCTAGCTTTCTCCAGAGGGTCCTCCAGAAGTGGCTGAGAAATTTGGTGTCTTTATCTGAAACGATTGTCCTTGGCACTCCATGAAGTTGTACTACATCCCTGAAGAACAGTTATGCTGTTTGCGTGGCATCATTAACATTGGCACATGGTATGAAATATGGCATTTTGGAGAATCGGTCTACAACTACAAAGATAGCATCTTTGTGGTTGATATTGGACAGGCCTAAAACGAAGTCCATGGAGATGTCTACCCATGGATGTGTAGGTATGGGCAGAGAGAGATACAACCCATGAGGGTGCACTCGGGAATTCGCCTTCTTGCAACTGATGCACCTTGCACAATGGGCTTCTACTGACCTATTGATGTGTGGCCAATAGAAGTGCTCCTTGACCACTGCTAGTGTTTTGTCGACACCATAGTGGCCCATAAGACCTTCTCCATGAGCTTTTCGGGTGATAAGCTCTCGTAGAGATCCTTGTGGTATGCAAAACCTTCTTTCCTTGAACAAGAATCCATCATGCATGTAGAACTTGCCATGAGTCCATGTGCCATACTCTTTGTAGCTCTCAGCAAAGTCAGGATCATCTTTATACAAGTCCTTGATGTGCTCAAATCCTAAGGCATTTGCTTCCATTGTAGATATCAAAATAAACCTCCTTGATAGTGCATCGGCTACCACATCATCCTTGTCCTTCTTGTACTTGATGATGTAAGGAAAGGTTTCTATGAACTCCATCCACCTAGCATGTCTTTTCTTGAGGTTGGTTTGCCCTCTAAGGTGTTTGAGAATCTCATGATCAGTGTGGATCACAAACTCCTTGGACAACAAGTAATGTTGCCAAGTCTCCAAAGTTTGAACTAGGGCATAGAGCTCCTTGTCATAGGTGGGGTAATTCAGTGAGGCCCCACCTAACTTCTCATTGAACTATACCACTGGCCTTCCTACTTAGGTTAACACTACTCATATGTCTATTCCAGAGGTATCACACTCCACTTCAAACGTCTTGTTGAAGTCAGGCAGGACTAGCACTTGTGCATGCGTGAGGCTATCCTTCAAGGTCTGGAATGCCTTCTCTTGAGCTTCTCCCCACCTAAACCCCACATTCTTTTTTACTACTGCCATCAATGATGAGGCAATGCTACTGAAGTTGGGCACAAATCTCCTGTAGAAGCTGGCCAGGCCGTGGCTGATGTTGCTCGGTGTTGGCCATTCTTGTATACCTCGAATCTTTTCCTCATCAACCTATAACTCCTGTAAACTCACAAAAAACCGAAAAAACAAGTTTGTCAGTACAAAAGGTGCACTTCTTGAGATTGGCATAAAGTTCTTCTTGTCGAAGGGTTTTAAGAACCATCTCAAGATGTGTAAGATGTTCCCGAAGGCATTTACTGTAAACAAGTATGTCATCAAAGTATACTACTACAAATTTACCGATGTACGCCCTAAGAACTTGGTTCATAAGGCGCATAAAGGTGCTTGGGGCATTAGTCAAGCCAAATGGCATGACTGTCCACTCGTAGAGCCCTTGCTTTGTCTTGAAACCAGTCTTCCACTCATCACCTTCTTTCATTCTGACCTGGTGGTATCCACTCTTGAGGTCTATCTTGGAGAAGACCATGGCTCCACTCAGCTCATCTAGCATATCATGCAGCCGTGATATAGGGTGCTGGTACTTCACTGTGATGTTGTTGATAGCTCGGTAGTCTACGCACATTCGCCAAGTCCCATCTTTCTTGGGGACTAGCAACACCGGTACGACACATAGACTGAAGCTCTCTCGAACATAGCATGTCTCCAGGAGCTCCTTAACCTGCTTCTCAAGATCTTTGGACTCCTCTGGACTCATCCGGTAGGCTGGTCGATTGGGCAAGGCTGCTCCGGGCACGAGATCGATCTGGTGCTCTATGCCGCATAAGGGAGGCAAGCCTACTGGTATCTCCTCAGGGAATACATCGTGGAACTTGTTGAGGAGGGCTGGTACTTCAGGAGGCAGCTCTACCTGTTCTTTTTCTACACTCAAAACTTCTTTGAAAACCATTAGTAACATTAAGCTCTTTGAGGCTAAAACTCTTGGGACATGACTCGGTTGAATGAGAAAAATAGATTTAATGAGTTTCTTTTCCTTACTCATTTTTTGTCGTAGCTCGTGTACCTGGACAGGTGTGAGAGGAGGTAGGCTGACCTTTCTCTTATCGTGCACAAAGGTGTATAGATTGGTCCGGCCATCATGTTTTGTCTCCTTGTCGAACTGCCATGGTCTTCCTAGAAGAAGATGGCCAGCTTGCATGGGTACCACACCACAAACTACCATGGTCAGAAACCTCATGATCCCACCAGATGAGGACATTATCCGTGAGTAGTGCTACTGCCATGGCGACTCTCCTAGGGCCTGGTTGGTTGTAGTGGTCAAAGATGTGATCTATCCTCCTTTCCCAATCGAGATAGGCCTCGGCGTCTACTTTTCCTGCAAAACTAGGAGGTGTTAGTTTGACATCGTGACTGTTTACCCGGTTGTAGGCGTAGTCATCTCCATCCTCATGATGTCTAGGGGGCATTCTTGGTCTCTGGTGGTGACCATATGGCTCGTAGCCATTTCCCTCTGCTGCTGGTTGCTATGGAGGTCCTCTCGGTCTAGGGTGATAGCCGTGAGGCTGTTGGCCCTCATCTTCATCTGGTTGGGGTTCCTCCTATTCTGGCTGTACCCTTGGATGATCAGGACCTTCAGCAGGGTCTTGGTCAGCCCTCACGTGCCTTATGGCCTGTAATCTCACCGGCCTTTCCACACGCTCCAGCCTCTCGTCGATTGATGCGAGTTGTGTTTGGAGGATGGTGAACATGGTCTCGGTTGCATCTTGATTTCCTCCTTCAGCCATCGTGTGCTACAAAAAGAAAACAATGTTAGTTGCTCCTAAGAATTCTTTAGGAGGGTTTTCTTTTGTAATAGAAGAAGATGCAAATAAAAGAAAAGTAGAAAAAAGGAAAAAATCTAGTAATTAATCATGCAAATCTTAGTAACTAATGGTGCAAATCTCCTAGATTTTTTTTTGGTGATTTCTTTGATTTTCTTGTTCATTTTTTTGTCTTTGATTTAACTTAAATAACAATGGAAAATATGCTTTAGTAAAAAGGAAAAACGAAATTGCAAGGAAAACGATGAATCTAGACCCTAATGATGCACATAGGAGCTAGATGCACTCGGTTTGATTTTTAGGTGTTATTTTTTTTTTAATGAAACTTAAACTAATGTATGAACTGGAAATAAGATGAAAGTAAAGAATAGAAACAATCTGGTTTTAGGAGCTTAAGCTCTGATACCAAAATGATACAAGTCTTGAATCAAAGCCGTAACACTCGCAGCTGGTTGGAGATGACTAGGCGAGAAACTCGGCCTTACGCTTCTGGATAGGGGATTTCTGGTGGGTATTGGATGGTGGGGGTGAAGTGAACCACATGAGGAGTGATGAAACTCGTGATAAATCACAACTTAGAAGCTAGAAGGGCTGGTCTCAACTAGGGTTATAGGCGATATAGTTTTACGAGAAAAACTCGTAGGAAAAAGTGCTCTCTTTATTAATAATCAAAAGTTGTCGAAATACAATGCTGAAGGAGCCTTATTAATATGTTCGGCAGCTTTGACCTTTTAGGGTCGATCCAAATAAAAAATGGAAAACATACAAACGTGCATAAAGAAAATTACAAAAAGGAAATAAACAAAAAATTGACAACTACCTAAATTGTTGTTGACTCAATAAATGAAAAATTACTAATTCTTACCCTCCAAAACAGAAAAGTCAAGTATATAATTGAAACTTTCCTTTCTTACTTTTCGGCCAAGAAATGGAAGGTGGCCGATCTTGCGGTTTGCACGCGCCTAGCTCCTAGTCTTCAACTTGGAGTACAGTTACAAAATGTTGGGCCTTGACCTCTTTTGTCATGAGATCCCAAGTCTCTAAAGTCCTTTGAAATGTTGAGAAGCCCTTGGATTCTTCCTTGTACTCTTGGCCCAATGCTCATTGGTCTTCTAGGAGCTTGTCTACCCACAAGCTGAACTTATGGAAGAGTGCCCTTGTTCTACTCCTTGTCATGGATCCTAGTGGCACACTTGGTGTAGATATTTCATCTAGGTTTATGCCTTGAAACTGTTAGCTGAGTTGCTCCGAGTCTCCTTGTGTAGAGGTGGAAATGGTAGTGCCATCGCTTGAGCCGGCTGGATTGTGCGTGGAGCTGGCCGAGTTGAGATCGGAGCCGGCCAGATCAATTTGTGAGCCGGCGGTGTTGTTCACGTCACTGCCAGTTTGGCCAGAGGTTTTGGCCTCTCCGCCGGAGAAGTTGATCAGCCCGGCCCGGCTGATCATAGGACCGGCTGTACCGCTTGGCCCGGCAGACGCGCCAAATGGTCCGGCTGTCTCGGACAAGCATTGTGGTCGGCTATTTTGGTGCTTTGGCCAGCCAGAAGATCTGATGTCTTCATCACTCAACCTCCCAAGTAGCTGTTTGAACATAGTTGGATCGACCGCATCTCCTAATCCTTCCATTCGTAGTTTGTTTCCTGGCATAGTAGGAATCTTCACAGAATTGCAATTATTCATTCCATAATTCTTTAATGTTTCTGCAGCATACTTTCGTTGATTGATGAATATCCCCTGTTCATATTGAATGACTTCAACTCCCAAAAAGAACTTCATTCTGCCAAGATCAGTCGTGGAAAATTCTTTCATCATCGAGTCCTTAAATTCTACAACCATTGCATCTGAGTTTCCAGTATAGATGAGGTCATCTACATAAAAGCTTATTATCAGAATGCTTTCTTCTTTGTTTTTCACAAACAATGTGTGCTCGCAATAACACTTTTCAAATCATTCCTTTTCAAAGTAACCTTCAATCCAGATGTACCAAGCTTTTGGAGCTTGCTTCAGTCCATATAATACATTTTTCAGTTTATATACTTCGTTAGGCTCTTTTTATGATTCGAATCCAGCAGATTGTTCTACATAAACACTTTCGTCTAGTTCTCCATGTTGGAAAGCACTCTTCATGTCTAGTTGAAACACCTTCCAACTCTTTTCCGCAACAAGAGCAAGTATTGATCTACTTGTATCCCATCTTGCCACAAGTGCAAATACTTCATGGAAGTCCACACCATCTTTTTGAGTATATTCTTTTGCTACAAGGCGTGCTTTGAATTTATCTGTCTTGACTTTTTCATTGTACTTTTTTTTGAATATTCATTTTACTCAAGTCACTTGAGCTTCTGGTGGTAAATCAACTAGCTCCCACATGTTGTTTTCCTCTATTGATGCAATTTTAGTTTCCATTGCCTTTCTCCACACTTCCTTTTACACTATTTCTTCAAAGATGTTTGGATCTTCTGATGTAAGGAACATTGCTGTAAAGCCCTCACCATCTTCATCAATGAGTAAACCTGCATTTCTTGGAACATAGTATTTCATCCATACCGTTGTTTTCTGTGTCTTACTGTCCTTTCTTGCACAGGAGAGTGGTTTGTGTTAATGTGTTGAGGTTCTTCTTCAACTCTTTCTTCTTCTCTGTTTTCTTCCTCCTCATTTCTATCTTCTTCATCTGGTTTTTCATTTACATTTTGCTCATCCTCAGGCAATGTGTCTGTTTGTTTTTCTCTCTTTTTGATTCTACTATAATCTCATTCCATCCCAATTCTTCTCCTCGTTGGTTTTCTTCCCATTTCCATCCTTTTCTGAACATCTCTGCTCAAAATTACTTTATTTGTTTCTGGATTGTAGAGACGATATGATTTTGATTCCTTGCTCACACGAAACATTATGCATTTTATACTCTTCTCATCCAGTTTGATTCTTTTCTCATATGGAACCAAAGCATAAACCACACATCCAAATACTTTGAGATGTCCCACTGATGGCTTGTAATTGCTCCATTTTTCTTCTATTGTTACATCTACCAAAGTTGCTGAAGGACTCTTGTTCAGTACATGAACTATGTATTGAACTGTTTCTGGCCAAAATCTCCTTGGTACTAACATTTCCATCAACATATACCTTGTCATATTCATAAGGCTCCTGTTCTTTTCTCTGATGTGCCATTTGTTGTGGCGTATAGACTGCAGTGGCTGCCTTTTTATTCCACTTTCTCTACAGTATTCTTCAAAGTCACTGGAATTGTACTCCCCTCTTTTATCTGATCTTAGACATACTAACGCACGTCTTATTTCTGCAGTAGCCTTGAATTTCTTGAACACATTAAGTATCTCTGATTTTTCAGACAGGAAATATGTGCAGCCTTTTCGAGTGTAACCGTCAATGAAGTTGATTACAAACCTATTTCCACTCTCTTATGTTGAAGATATTGGTCCACAAATATCGTTGTGAACAAGTTGAAGTCTTTCAGTTGCTTTCCACACACTTTTCTTTGGAATGTTGTCACGATTTTGTTTCCTTTTCATGCATTTCCCATATAACTTCATCTTTAGTATAAGTGATTGTAGGTAAGCCATGCATTTCCCATATAACTTCATCTTCAGTATAAGTGATTGTAGGTAAGCCATTCACCATGTTTTTCTAAGCAAGAGATTTTAAACCTTTGTGATTAAGATGTTCGAATCTCATATGCCATAGTTGTTCAGTTTTCCGAATCATCAGCAAACAATTCTTGTTTGTTGACTCCTTTTCTTCTCTAACAATGGCTAAAATGATTAACATTCTTTTTTAGTCATTGTAGAGTGCATAACCTTTTTCTCTGTTGTTTATGCTAAATATCGTATTCATTATTTTTAATGATTACTCTCAAACTTTTTTGCTGCAATTGCCCTACACTTATCAGATTGTTTTTCAAACCTGGCACAAAATACACCGAGGTCATCACCTGGATTACTCCATTAATCTCCATTCATATATTTCCTTTCCCTTCTACCATCATTCTCCTATCATCTCAAAGTTTTACGGTTTCTTGAACTGTGTTGTCGAAGTCCAGAAACCATTCCTTTGTTCCACACATATAATTGTTGCAGTCTGAATCAAGGAACTAGACATATTCCCTTTCATCTATGTTCACGTCGAGATGTGTCATGAGTAGTACATCTTCTTCCATTTCTGCATAATTGGCCTCTCTTTCCCAGATTAGAAATTCAGATGTATAATTCCCCTTCTCGTGACATTTGTAACATCAATCATTTCTTTGATGAAACTTGTAGTTCCACGTCCTCTACTCAGATATCCTCCTTGTCCTCTTCCTTGATATCCACCTCTTCCTCTGAAAACAGTTGGTTTTCATTGTTCTTCCATCTTCAAGGCATATTCTTCTTCTACATGGCTGCTCAGATTTTGCTCATGTACCATTAAGGAGCTTTGAAGCCCATCTACTGTTAGCTCCTTGATGTCATTGGATTCTTCAATAGCATAAACTAAATATGTGAACTTCTCAACCAATGTTCTCAATATTTTCTCCACAACCTTGGAATATGGCATGTCTTCTCCTAAGTTTCGCATGTTGTTGGCAACCTCCATTACTCTTAAAAAGTAATATGTAGTTGATTCTCCTATCTTCATCTCAAGAACTTCAACATTTCATCTAAGTTTCTACAGTTGTGCACTTTGCACTTTATCATTCCTTTGATCCTTCCTTTTCATAGATTTCCAAAAATTCTTTGATGTCTCCTTTTTAAGAATCGTCTTCAAAATAGTCTTATCTATAAATGCAAAGAGATAGTTCTTTATCTTGTGATCCTTTACAATCTGTTCTGCCACTTATACTCTGTGTGCTTCTGTGATAATTGTGTTTCGATCTAGTTGCGTGATTCTCGTTTCAATGAGATCCGACCACTCCTTCTATCGGTGGAGATTCTCCATGAGCATAGTCCAATGTTCACATTTTCCATCAAACTTTCGGATAATGAACGTATCTTTATCCCTCATTTCTTATAAGGAATAGCAGGCTCTTTACAATCTCTAATATCAATTGTTATTTCTGAAGTTTTTTTTAATTTGGAAGTTTCCGTTTTACGTATTCATAAACAGATTATTGACTTAAGAGGAAACCTTCTTTCATTGCATTGAAAACAGAAGACTCAAAGTGGTCTTTATACAGATCTTTAGACTCAATAACTAGCCTCTTATTCTTACTCTACTAACACTCTACTTCCTACAAGATAGAAAACTTATTTTTACTCAGCAACAAACTTAATTAAACAAATTAAAAACAACGTTCACTTCAATTTGTTCTATGGAAAATCACTTCACCTAAAAGCTGAGCTCAAGTACAAGGTAGATTGGATAGTCGAGTCACTCAACTATTCAATCAAGGCTGTTGTATAGCAAATGTTGATCCAACTGAATGAATTTGATAAAATTCGACATAATTTTTATAAAAGCTAAAAGATCTACAAAGGAAGGATGATTAAATTACAAGACAATAGGATTCCTATAAGCTTCGCATCAAATGATAACGTATTCATGATTGACTCAGGTTTGAAGTAGTTTCCAAGGAAACTTTGATCTCAGTGGTTTTGCTGGACAACAATGGTGAAGAGTTTTACGGTGAAGGATTAACGCCGGGAATCTTATTTGGCAAAGATTAAAATCCTTGGGGAAATCTATGTTTTCCTCATAGAACCACTAACAGCATAAGTCAAGCTAAAAAATATATATAAGTGCTTGATGTGAGACAACTCATTTGTAAATGTACATATTTTAGCACTAACAATCCCAGTTTTAGTTTTTGTTTTATTAGTTTGGTGTTTAAAAAAAAAGATGGAATTGTCCAGTACAGAGAGGGTCTGATCTATCCAAGGACTAAAGCCAAAGAAGTAACATTTTCGATCAATCGATCGGGAAACAATTGTCATTTGCGTATGTTTTTGGATTACACACTAACAAGAGATCTCTCAATTCAACAATTGATCGAATGATTTCATAGGACATCATTGTTCTTCCTGTTCTGATGGCTATTGACAACTGTCCTGCGATTTCAACCTTAAAAGATGGAGCTTTCCAAGTGTGGCAGCTTATGGGGAAGAATCATTTCTTTGCATTCTTGATTGTTTATAACATGAATGGATTCTAATATATGTATTCCACAACACCAAATGTGCTTTCGTAGCAACCACAAGTTATTTCATACATATGCGAAAAAATAACGATTTAGGGAATGACAAAAGTTTGATGTCTAACAACTTATTCTTAAAGATTATGCAATGGTGTCCCAAGTTATTACTATAGCGCTGTTCGTTTGTCTGCCGCAGCGTCTGCGGCAGTGACCTGCGGTCAGACGCTGCGGTTAGACGCAGCAATATTGTTGTTCGTTTGATCGTCGCAGGTTGTCGCCGCAGGTTGTATCGTAATTGTTTGATCGCAAACGCTATAATTTCGCAGCGATTAAAAATTTTGATCGCAGCTTTCTGCGGTCGACTGCAGCGTTTGACCGCAGGAACCTGTGGCGGTCAAACGAACAACGTTTGGCCGCACGACGCAGCCGCAGGTTCCTGCGGCTACGAAACGAACATGCCTTATATAGTAAAGCCATAAATCTGATTTGCAAAAGAGTAAAAATAGAGGATGTCCTCTCCAAGCATTCCAAGTTGACACACAAACACCTCACATGACCCCATAGAGACCATACTTAGTAGCGAATTATGTAAAAACATAACAAAATTTTGTATTTGATTAGAATTCTCTCAACAAGAAATTTATCATCCTTCTTAGAAAATAGAAAAAAAAAATTTCTAGGATCAATGAAAGGTAATTTAAATAATTTCATACATATATAATATATTTTTATATGAAAATTTAGTATTATATTGATCACCTGACAAAGATCTTCTAGCTATAATTTGTTATCGCCGCAAAAAGTAGAATGGAAAATACAAGAATGCAAGTTCTGGTGACCAACAGTGCATTCTAAACTCTTCAATAAGAAAATTTGTATTATGTATTTCTATACATTGAACCTCTGTGAAAATAAGCTTTAACTGTTTTCATTTATGGCCATATCATAATTTACAAACATAATTTCACAAGAGTGGATTCTAGCACTATGTGCTAGATATTTAATTTTTTTCACATTCAAAACAGAAGAAAAAAGTAATACCAAACTTTCATGCTATTTCCCGATACACTAACATGCATTATTTTACTAAATCAAAACTTCTACCTCCATATGTATATAGAGAGAAAAAACTTGGTCTAGTAAATTGCATCCTTATTGTTGGGTTATTTGATTGTAATAATATTACTATATTATATAAAATTGTAATAATTTTTTTAATATTCAATTTTCATATAAGGTTACTAAACCTATAGTATCCAAATTGACAATAAATACAATCAATAGTTAAAAAATATGAATAACTTTGACAATCCAAGATTTATACAAATATCTCTTATATTTTTTTTGTTTAAGATAACATTTGAAAATAAAACATTTTCGAAATTATTAAATTTTAAGATAAAACTATCTTATGAAAAGACAACAACACTATATTATATAGGTATATCATCCAACAAATGGACGATTAAGTACAGGACCGTTAGGGCAATTGTCGATTGGAACATACAAAACAACACGATTACAACAATTGATAGCTGGTAAATAAATATTTTGAGGATATATAAAAGCGATCACGTGAGAATTATCGCTTTCTATTTGTGCCTTTGCTTCAATTCCACTAACTCCTCTTAGTTCTGGCCATTCCAATTTGAGTCCTATAAAACAATGGGTACTTTAGTTTGGTGTTAATGTTTGGAAAAATTCATATTACAGAAATAGTGTTTTGAGTTTATTTTATGGATCAATATGCTGCATTTTGTTTGGGTCAAATCAACTGACGTTGTGGGTTTTCAGAGTTAGTTTCTAAAAAACCAAAAATTATTTTATATAGTAAATCTTCATATATATTTATGTAGAAGATAACATATACTACAAAGTGTTAAGGATTATGTAAAATAGTTTTACTTGATATATATTCAAATAAAATGAATTTGAATTTCAAAACAAAAGAGAAATTCAAATTGAAAATGTCAAAAATGTCAAAATGAAAATGTCAAAAGAGTCGAATTAAAATTTAGTTTAGAAAAAAAATTAAGATTTATTTGGTCTGATTTTAATTAAAATCAACATTGGTTTATACTAGTCTCGATTTTCTAGTTATCATGTGGAAAACAAACTTCAACAAAATAAAAAAAGTATATATATGGAAACCTTAAACAATTTAGAAAAACATTACCTGGAAATCGAGCTTGGCATGACCTTCCGGAGCAATCACAATATTCACATTTCGGACCAAGGATCGGACATTTATTTTGCATTTTGTATTATGTTTTTTGAATGTACTGAACAAAATAATTGATGATCTTTGAATAGAAATTATTTTGGTTCTACCTATTGGTATATATACGTAATAAAAAAATGTTTCTACTCGGAAGCCTAGCAGTTATAAGTCAATGTGGTTGTAATGAAAGACTTAATTAATGGTATCATAATTTAATGAGAGACAGATTTCGTTTATACTATTTTTAAACACAAATCATAAAAGACGTATCTTAATTTATGACATCTTATTAAATTTGTATTTGTATGGTGCAATAGAATTAATTGATCTCCAAAGTGTACTGATTCATTGTATTTGCAAGTATGGTCAAGATAATTTATGATAGAGAGAAAAAGATACTTTTAGATTAATAATGATTGGGCCTATTAGATGCCAATTGGAGTTAGATTATTCTCGGATTCAAAATAAGTTTTCGTATTTTCTCTCTCGAAATTATCAATATTTTGTTTTTTTTTCAAATATAATACTTATTTATTAACGTACTTTTAAATAGCTATAAATGTTAAATTACATAATATAATGTATTGAAATGATTTATAACACGTTTTAACTGTGTTCTAAAATATGTTGTTTAATATATTGAAGAGAATATTAAAACACTACTTTCGGGTATGGTTTTGGTTGTTTGGATTTACGATTGAAATAAAAAATAAATTTTAATATATCGTTTTAGTGTTGATTACAATTATATGCAGTATGCATTTGATTTTTAATAAACTTTCATACATTTTTCTTTATATTTTTATATAATTGAGATTATTATGGGATAAATTAATATTAATTGTGAAACTCATATGTAGGAGTATACCTATCACTTTTCGTGAATAGTATTTTTATTACCCAATAATCATGAAATATTTTTTGATAATAACTTCATATGTTATTTACATTTTTATAGTCAACAATCAATCACCATAATAAATTTTTAAAAAAATATATAATTGATTTTAAATAAAAATTTAGATTTTTAAAATTGATGAGTTGCAAAATTGACTTAAAATTTGAATTAAAATGTAAAACTAACCCTTTTAAACTCTATTTTGTAAAACTAATCTTTTGTCTCTTTTTATTTATAAAAAACATATTATATTTACAGTTTTGCTATTATCTTATATTTTTTATTTTAAAAATATAAAAAAGAATAACATACACACGTTCTTAATTATTTATGAACTTATCATCTTATTCATTACTCCAACCACAATTGTCATATAGTAATGAGTTCTAAATACCATCCTCTAAATATCATCAACACAGTACCACAACCATCAGTTTATGCAAAAACTAGTTTGTCGAAGTAGATACTGGTCATCTTTAAAGTTAGAAAATGTCTTTCAGCTGAAAAATCAAAATTCAAGATATTTTTCGTTTTTTACCTATGATTTTCTCGTTGCATATCGCAAATTTTTTAAAAAGTGTCCTTTGTAGTATTTTTGCAAACTAGACTTCTTGGAAAGTGGGTTTTATATTTCATTTACAAATCAAACTTTTCGAAAAGTATGCTTTTGTAACAAAAAAAATAGTATTGCAGTTGGCCGAAGTTGCATTAACAAAGCAAACTTTTAGGAATTCTCGAGAAGTTTACTTTGTCGAGAAAAAGAACTCGCAGACTTCTTCTATTTTGTATACAAAAAGGTTAGTTTTGTAATTGACCAAAATTTCATTTACAAAGCAGACTTTTTCGAGAAGATTTCTTTGTTGACAAAAACACGAGCACACTTCATGAGAAATCTATTTTGTCTACAAAAAGGGTTAGGTTTGCAATTGACAGAAGTTTTATTTACAAAGTAGAATTCTTCTGAAATGTGCTTTATCGGAAAAACAAGCAGACTTCTCGAAAAGTCTGCTGTATATACAAAAAGTTACTTTTGCAATTGACCAAAGTTTCATTAACAAAGTAGACTTCTCGAAAAGTCTCAAGAATTATGCTTTGTATTTTATTTACAAATCACACTTATTGAAAATTCTTCTTTGTATTTCATTTACAAATGACTCTTCTCGAGAATTCTACTTTGTATTTCATTTACAAAGTAATATTTTCGAAAAATCTGATTTGTATTTCCAGTTCTGATCAATTGCAAAATTAACCTTCTTGTATACCGGGGTTTTTAGTCGACAAGGCATACTTCTCGAGAAGTTTGAAGGTTTTTTTGACAAAGCAAACTTCTTGAGAAGTAAGTTTTGTAAATGAAACTTCGGTTAATTGTAAAACTAATATTTTTGTATACAAAGTAGACTTTTCGAGAAGTTTGCGAAGTTTTTTTGACAACTAATCAAACTTCTCGAGTGTGCTTTGTAAATAAAACTTCAATCAAATGCAAAACTAACCATTTTGTATACAAAGCAGACTTCTTGAAAAGTCTTTAAGTTTTTTTCAACAAAACAGACTTCTCGAAAAGTCTAAGAAGTATGCTTTGTTAATGTAACTTCGGTCAATTGCAAAACTAAATTTTTGTATACAAAGCATAATTTTCGAGAAAGTTGTGGGTTTTATTTCAACAAAGCAGAATTCTCGAGAATTATGTTTTGTAAATGGAATACAAAGATAATTTGTCGAGAATTCTGCTTTGTTAATGGAATACAAATCGAATAAATAAAGTGTCTGTGATGATCTAATAAATTTCATTATTTGTTTTGTAAATAATGGTTCAAATATGTTGTTGTCGTTGGAGAATGGAATATGACAAATACATGAATTTTTGATGTGGATAATCAAAGAGGAGGTAAAATATTTATAGTTGATGATGATTGCAATCATCAAGAATTTGTTGAAATGATTCAAGATGATTATGACTTTGATAAGTAAAGTTAAGGTATCTTCTAGCAACTGCATTACTACAGCAAATGTTTTGCGGTACTGCTATGAAAGTGACAAATGATAGACAACATTCGTAATTTAGTGGAATTATGCAAACGTCATATTATACGTGTTTGTGCCTCTAGAAATGTTAATTTGGGTGCTAAAAATAAGAAGACTGAGGTTGATGACCACAATGATGTCTCCGATCATGATGACGATTTTGTTGTTGATGAAGATGAGAATAAAGTTTACTCGAACGATGAAGATTATAGTGTTCACGGTAAAGTCAAAGATGAGGATAATGATGAAGATGATAAGCAATTCAGTTTTAATGTTGGCAATTTGAAAAAATGATGTTAAGAGCAAAGAGAAAGCTCTACTCTGCAATGTGTTGAAAATTTATATGTCAACCAAAAAATTTCTTGCAAGACTGACTTAGTATCATTGTTGTGTAGGATGTAGATTATGCACCAATTCGGATTCAAATTTTATGAGTCGTCGAAGACGTTATATGTGGTAATATATCGCGTAAAAGATTACGTATGAAAGGTTCGAGATACGGTTCGAGATACGGTCAAATCTAAAACGTTTTGGCTGAACAAATATGTGAAAGATCATATATATTTAGTGGCAGACATGTTGGGTCGCCATAAACAATGTGCTACAAGATACATCGCTAATCTGTTTATGGAGTACATTGAGATATTTGAACGAATTACTCCAAAACATACTCAATGAAAGCAGTACTTGGTATAAGTGTTATGATCTCATTGTTTTTTTTATAAAGAACATATTTGTTCAAAATGCAAATAACTGTGGCATTATCAATTTATTAAATAATGTAAGTGTAATTTGCTTTATGTCATATGAGTATATGTTCATCAGAAGTATGCACTAAGTTCTTGTCTTAAGTGCATACAATTATATTTGTATTGTTTTCAATTCTCAAAAACTCCTAAAAATACAAAGTGGTTTATTGAAGTGTGCACAATGTTGATTGAAGTTTGCAGAAAATTGATTAAAATCTCCATAACTGACAGGAATTCCATATGATTTGACCAGATGATTGAAAAGTGATTGACATACAACTAAAATTTGATTGTAAGTATGCAAGATTTGATTGAAAATTGATTGACAAAGTAGATCGATGGGAGGTAGTGATAGCTAGAATGAAGTCTAGAAAACCTAATGTAAATGTGACAAAAAAACGCAAACAAAGTTTGCAATTAGTAATGAAGCATGCAAATGAAATCTACAACTTATAATGAAGTCTACAATTTTTAATGAAGTCTGCCCGTCAAAGATCACCAAAACCATCGATTAAAAACCAATGAAAACTCAAAAACCGCCAAAAACTCAAAAGAACCACCAAAAAGTTGTAAAAACATCATAAATCTCAAAACAATCATTGAAAATCTTAAAACAACCATTGAAAATGTTAAAACCACCATCTAAAAACTTTAAAAACCCTCAAAAAACCACTAAAAAAAACAAAATTACTTTTTAGATCGTTTGACTTGGTTTTTCAAATCTACAACAAAAGAAAATGAGAAGATAAGAAATAAATCGAGAAAACTATTTAAAAACAACAAAACATTTAAACAAAAAAAATCTCTAAAACCACAAAAACTAAAACACTAAAAACAACAAATTTACTTTTCTTTTAAATCTTTTGACTTATTTCCCAAATTTATAACATGAGAAAATGAGAAACAATTAAGCTTGCAATGAAGTTTGGAACTTGTAATGAAGTCTATAGTTGAAATATGTAAATTGTAATAAAGTATGCAACTAAAGTTTGCAAAAACTAAAACACTAAAAACAACAAATTTACTTTTCTTTTAAATCTTTTGACTTATTTCCCGGATTTATAACATGAGAAAATGAGAAACAATAAAGCTTGCAACAAAGTTTGGAACTTGTAATGAAGTCTATAGTTGAAATATGTAAATTGTAATAAAGTATGCAACTGAAGTTTGCAATTTATAATGAAGTGTGCAACTAAAAAAAATACACAAAAACCAATCTAAACTCAAAAACTGCAAAAAAAAAACAAAACATTTACACAAAAATTGTAAAACCACCATAAATCTCAAAACAACTATTGAAAATGTTAAAAAATTATCTAAAATTTTAAAAACCATGAAAAGTTTTGAAATCAACTAAAACATCAAACTTAATTTTTTAAATTTCTTAACTTCCTTTTCTAGATCTATAACTAAAGAAGATGAATAATAAGATAAGAATATAAGAAAGAAGATTAGGAAAACAATGAAACATCTATATAACAAAAATATCCAAACAACGAAAAACTTAAAAACCATTAAAAATAAAAACCTTACCTTTTTAGGTCTCTTGATTTCAATTTCCAAATGTGCAACAATAGAAGATGAAAAAGAATATTATAAAAATAATAAAACATCTAAACAATAAAAAAATTCAAAACCACAAAAAAAACCATCTAAACAAAAAAATTATATTTTTCATATCTCATGATTTTTTTTTCTGATCTACAAAATAAGAATATGAGAAAGAACATTAGAACGAAAGAAGAAGATAAAAGCTGAGAGTAAAAGAGAGAAAAAAAGAAAATTTATCTTGTAATCATTTTTTTGGAGGATGGAGGCTTCCATTTCTTTTTTAGATGAAATTATGGTAGAATTTTAGGGTTGTTTTCTTTTTATATGGAGAGTAAATTTTTGTTAGTTAAAAATTATAAATTTCTCGTTATTGCAGACTTTCCAAGAAACATGCTATGTTTTTTTACAAAGCATATTTCCAAAAAAATCTCCTTTGTAAACCTAATACAAATCACACTTTCCAAGAATTTTGCTTTGTAATTTTTTGGTTAGATTAAATTAAAATTCCGCTTTGGTAAAATTTATCGGTTTAATTGAATATAATTTCTAAAGAGCTCTCCTTTATATTTTTACAGAAGATTTCTCGCGAAACTTGCGAAATCCTAAACCCTAAATAATAATTTTTACTAAATATGTGAAATTTTATTAAAAATAGATGAATATAGAAACTCAAAGAGTCAATCTGCATCGTACTCAACAAGTAGAATGCACAACAAATTCACTTGAGCTTGAAGAGAAGTGCCTAAATGCACTTTGAATTTAGTACAAGCCCAAGACAGAATACAAATGGATATGTGATCCATTTGTACTCTTTTTCCCTTATCCAAGTTTTCTTGGTGGGGTTTTTAATGAGGCAAATGAATCACATTACAACCAAGGAAGAGGGTATTATGCGAATGAATGTACCAACAAGAAAATCATGATTCTGATGGATAATGGTGAAATAGAATTCAGGGAAGAAGAAGTCTTTTCTGATTCTTCAGAAGAGCATCGTGAACCTCCTATGGCAGGAGAATTATTGGTAACAAGAAGAACCCTAAACGTACAAAACTAAACCAAAGAACATGAGTAAAGAGAGAACATGTTTCACTTAAGATGCCACATCCAATGAAAAGTTTGCAAGGATGGAGGCAGCTACACTAATGTGGCTAGTGGAACTATGGTGATGAGGGCATCATATCATCTGGCCGGCCAGGAGACCAGAATGCTTGCCCGAGACAGCCGGGCCATTTGGCGTGTCTGCCGGCCCAAGCAGTACCGCCGGCCCTACGACCAGTCGGGCCGGACCGATCAACATTTCTGGCGGAGAGGCCCAACCCTCCGGCCCAACTGGCGGTGACATGGATGCACCGCCGGCCCAATTGGTGACGCCGCTGGCTCTAGAATCAACCTGGCCAGCTCCAATGACAATTTAGCCAGCTCCTCGCACAGTCCGGCCGATCCAGCCGATTGCACCACCATTTTGACATCTACACAAAGAGACTCGGATCAGATAAGCTACCAGCTTCAAGACATGAACCTAGATAAATTTTCTACACCAGTGGTGCCACCTGGAGCAATGACAAGGAGCAGAACAAGGGCACTCTTCCACAAGTTCAGTTTGTGGGTAGACAAGCTCCTAAAAGATGATCGACAAGGAGCATTGGGCCAAGAGTACAAAGGATTCTCAATATCACAAAGGACTCCAGAGACTTGGGCTTTAGTGGCAAAAGAGGTCAGGGCCCAACGATTCATAACCCGACTCCAAGTCGAAGACTAGGAGCTAGGCGTGTGCATGCCACAAGGTCGGCCACCTTCCATTTCTTGGCCGATAGGTAAAAATGGTAAGTTTTCAATTATACACTTGCCTTTTTTGTTTTGCAGGGTAGGAATTAAAAGTTTTACATTTTTAAGTCAAGAACAATTTAGGTAGAAGTACTTTTTGGTTATTGCCTTTTTGTAATTTTTCCTTTTGTGCACTTTTGTAAGTTTTCCATTTTTCTTCGTTGAGTCGACCCTAGAAGGTCAAGATGCCGAGCATATTAATAAGGCTCCTTCAGCATTGTAGTTCGACAACCTTTTTGATATTAATAAAGATAGAACTTTCTTCCTATGAGTTTTCGCACAAAAAAACTTGTGCGCTTAGAACCCTAGTCGAGACCAGCCCTCCTAGCTTCTAAGTTGTGATTTATCACGAGGTTCATCATCCCTCATGTGGTTCACTTCACCCCTCCATCCATTACTCACCTAAAAACCCCTACCCAGAAGCATAAGGTCGAGTTTCTCATCTAATCTTCTCCAAGCAGCCCACGCGTGTTATGGCCTTGATTCAAGGCTTGTATCATATGGTAAACAAGTTAGGTCTGGAAGTGTTCAAACATCTAAAGCCTTATAAGTTTCAATGGCTTAATGAGTGTGGCAGAATGAAGGTAAGTAGCCAAGTCAAAGTATCTATAACCATTGGCAAGTACCAAGATGAGATCATTTGTGATATTTTACCAATGGAGGCTGGCCACATTCTGTTTGGAAGACCATGACAGTTTGATCGGAAGGTTATTGATGATGGTTACACCAACCAACACTCGTTTGAACACAAAATTAAGAAAATCACACTTGTTCCTATGACACCACAGGAGGTGTACCAAGAGCAGCTTGTGTTGGAGCAAAGGAAACCATAGGTGAAATTTCAGAAAATACAAAATCAATAGGTTGTGAGAACAAGAACAAGAACCACTCAAGTTTATTTGTGAGAAAAGTTAGGGAAGCTGATGGAGGAGGACTGATGGGGCATTTTGGAGTTGCCAAAACTCTTAAGGTAATGCAAGATCATTTCCATTGGCCACAAATGTAGGGAGACGTAGAAAGAATTTGTGCAAGATGTGCCACATGCAAACATGCTAAGTATAAGGTTGAACTCTACGGTTTGTACACTCCTTTACCCATTCCTACTCATCCATGGATTGACATATCAATGGATTTTATGGTTGGTTTGCCTAGAACTAAGACATGAAAGGATTCTATATTTTTGTGGTTGATAGATTCTCTAAAATGTTTCATTTTATAGCATGTCACAAGATTGATGATGCATTGAATATAGCCAATCTATTTTTTAAAGAGGTAGTTCGCTTGCATGGATCCTAGGACCATAGTTTCTGATAGAGACATTAAGTTCTTGAGTTGTTTTTGGAAAACTGTTTGATCTAAGTTAGGAACTAAGTTGGTAATCTCTACAACATGTCACCACCTATAAATGGATGGTCAAACTGAAGTAGTTAAGATAACCTTTTCTACTTTATTGCATGCATTAATCAACCGAAATCCTATGTTGGAGTGATAGTTGTTATTGTACGCAACTCTACCAGTGGTAAATACTTGATTCAATTCCATTTCCACTCAAGTACACATGCCCTCAGCATGTCTTTTAACGTTTGAATTGTCCTCTCGATTGTCCATACGTATGGGGCTGATACGTTGTGCTGAGACGTACCTTTGTTCCCAATGCTTTCTGAAAGGTCTACTAGAAGATAGACGTAAGCTTTGGATCCCGATATGACATAATGCTTACCAGTACTCCATGCATTTTGACAATCTCGTCTAGATATTGTTGTGCTAAGTAGTCTGCACTGTCTGTTTTCTTGATGGCTACAAATGAGCATTTTTGGTAACTCAGTCCACAATCACCCAAATGACGTCCTTACCATAAGTGGTCTTTGGTAATCCGGTGACAAAATTCATTGTTATCATATCCCATTTCCATTCTGGTAAGGCAAGTTTTGTAGGAGACCACTTGGAACTCGGACGCTGCTTTTATTAGCTGGCATGTTTGACACCGTGATACCCAAACAGTCACATAAGACTACATACCACTCTAATTATAATATCGTTTCAAGTCTTGGTGCATCTTAGTGGTTCCTGGATGAATGGAGAATCGCGAACTATGAGCATATGCTAAGATCTTGTCCCTTAGACTCTATGCATTTGGAACACTAATGCGCTTCTTATACATGTACGTACCACTCCCCGCAATGTGATGTCCCTATGCATTGCTTTCCACTGCTTTCTTAAATGTAGTTTCAAGATTTTTTGCTTCACATATCCTCCCTATCAGATCCATCTAGTATATAGCTTCTAGCCCAACAACATCATCTCCAGCCGAGTTGCACATTCTCTTAGGGTGCACATGGTTTCCTCAAGTTCTTGCATCTCTTTCTCCCTTGAAACATCATTACTACGTCTGCTTAAGGCATCAGCTACCGAATTAGCTTTTCTAGGATGGTAAGCGATGTACAAGTCATAGTCTTCTAGTAGTTACATCCATCTTCTTTGCCTAAGGTCGAGGTCCGATTGCGCGAATATGTACTTGAGACTTTTATGATCTGTATAGACCTGAACCTTTTTCCAATACAAGTACGCACCCCAAATTTTTAGAGCAAATACTACGGCTGCTAGTTCTAAATCATGAGATGGATAGTTAGTCTCATGCGATCTTAGTTGTCTCGACGAATAAGGGATGACTTTCTCATCCTGCATCATCACACACCCTAATCCAGACCCAGACGCGTCTGTATGTACCACATATGGTATTGCTATCCTTGGTAATACTAACACATGTGTGTCCTTGTCAAATGTTCTTTCAGTATTTGAAAGTTGTTCTCACAATCTTGAATCCATTTGAACTTCACGTCTTTTCCTATGAGTCTAGTCATCTATCTAGCCACACTGGCAAATCCTTTCACAAACTTTCGCTAGTAAACCTGCCAGTCCAAAGAAACTGCGCACCTCAGTGGCGCTCTTAGATGTTGGCAAGTTGGTTATCAAGATTATCTTCTCCGGGTCCACTGACACTCCGGTTACCAAGACAATGTGCTCGAGGAACCCAATTTTCCTCTCCCAAAAATTGCACTTACTCAACTTTGTGTACAATTGTTGCTCCCGTAATTTATCCAACACAATCTGCAAGTGTCTCTCATGGTCCTTTCAGCTCTTTGAGTAAATCAGAATGATCACTGAATACAATCACACATTTATCAAAGTACTCACGAAAAACATTATTCATCAATGTCATGAATGCAACGGGCTCATTAGTTAATCCAAATGGCGTTACTACGAACTCATAGTGTCTGTACCAAATTCGAAAAATTGTTTCCGTATATCCTCTTCTATTATCGCAATCTGGTGGTATTCTGATACCAAATCAAATTTTGAGAACCATGAAGTGCCTTGCAGTTGGTCCAACAGCTCATTTCGTGGCAATGGATACTTATTCTTTATAGTTACCTTATTTAATCCTCGATAGTCAATGCAGAGTTTAAAACTCGCATCCTTCTTTTACACAATAGCATTGGTGTTCCCCCACGGTGAGGTACTCGGTTGGATGAACCCCTTATCCATAAGGTCTTATAGCTGTTTTTTACCTCTACGATTTCTGCAGGTGCAACGCGATAAGGTGCTCGTGATACAATTATTGTTCCTTGCTCCAGTTCTATATTGAAAGCATCCCCCCTTCTTGGTGGTGGTTCTTTTAAAGATTCAAGTACACCCGCGTATTCTGTCACTATGGGAATATAACCAACTTTCAACTCCTCCTCCCTCTATAACAGCAATGGCGACAAGGAAGGCATCGTTCCCCCTTCCAATCAGCTCCCCTACTTGCATCATGGATATGATGGAAATCTTTCACTACTTTTCATGCCTTGATATACTTACTACCCTTCAGGTCATACAAAGTGAAACCGAGATCGGTGACAATCCAGTACAGCTTGGTGTTGGGTTAACCAATCCATTGCCAAAATCATGTCGTAATGACTCAAATCCATTTCCGCAATGTTTCCAGGTAGTACTTCCCCGTTTATATAACCTCCAGTAGACCCCATCCATTCTGTTCCAACGGTCTCAATTCTCTTTGCTCACGGGAAGAATTCTCCCTCAAAAGTCTAACTTTTCATCACCCTTGGCTTTAAAGAGCTACGGGTAGCACCAATGTCAAACATAGTATAGGCTGTCCAGCCTCCAACTAAAATTGATCCTACATAGTTTATTTATGCTAAGAATACATTTCTATGTCATAAAAAATATTGAATACACTTAACACAAATATTTGAGTTAGTTAAAGATTTATGTTAGTCTCATGCGTCTTACTTGTCTCGACGCATAAGGGATGACTTTCTCATCTTGTATCAGCACACACCCTAATCCAGACCTAGATGCGTTGGTATACACCACATATGGTACTCCTACCATTGGTAATACTAACACATGTATGTCCTTGTCAAATGTTCTTTCAATCTTTGAAATTTGCTCTCACAATATTGAATCCATTCGAACTTCACGTCTTTTCCTATGAGTCTAGTCATCGGTCTCGCCACACTGAAAAATCCTTTCACAAACTTTTGCTAGTAACCTGCCAGTCCAAGGAAACTACGCACCTCATTGGCACTCTTAGGCGTTGGCCAATTGGTTATCGAGATTATCTTCTCTGGTTCTACTGACACTCTGGTTTATGAGACAATGTACCCGAGGAATCCAATCTTTCTCTCCCAAAAATTGCACTTACTCAACTTTGCGGACAATTATTGCTTCTGTAATTTATCCAACACAATCCGCAAGTGTCCCTCATGGTCCTTTCGGCTCCTTGAGTAAATCAGAATGTCATCACTGAATACAATCACACATTTATCAAAGTACTCACGAAAAACATTATTCATAAATTTCATGAATGCAACAGGTGTATTAATTAATCCAAATGGCGTTACTACGAACTCATAGTGTCTATACCAAATTCAAAAAACTGTTTCCGTATATCCTCTTCTGATATCACAATCTGGTGGTATCCTGATGCCAAATCAATTTTTGAGAAACATGAAGCACCATGCAGCTGGTCTAACAGCTCATTAATTCGTTGCAATGGATACTTATTCTTTATAGTTACCTTATTCAATCCTCGATAGTCAATGCAGAGTCTAAAACTCGCATCTTTCTTTTTCACAAAAATAGCATTGGTGCTTCCCACGGTGAGGTACTCGGTCGGATGAAGCCCTTATCCATAAGGTCTATAGTTTTTTTAACTCTATGATTTCTGCATGTGCAATGCGATAAGGTGCTCGTGATGCAGGTGTTTTTCCTGGCTCTAGTTCTATAGTGAACGCGTCCCCCCTACTTGGTTGCGGTTCTTCTAAATATTCAAATATACCCGCGTATTCTGCCACTATGGAATATCACCAACTTTCAACTCCTTCTCCTCCCTCCATAACAGCAATGGTGGCAAAGAAGGTATCGTTCCCCCTTCCAATCAGCTCAACTACTGCATCATGGATATGATGGAAATCCCTCGATGCTTTTCATGCCTTGCTATACTTACTTCCCTTCATGTCTTACAAAGTGAAACCGAGCTCGGTGACAATCCAGTACAGCTCGGTGCTTGGTTAACCAATCCATTGCCAAAATCATGTCGAAATGACTCAAATCCATTTCCGCAAGGTTTCCAGGTAATACTTTTCTGTTTATATAACCTCCAGTAGAGCCCCATCCATTCCGTTCCAGTAGTCTCAATTCTCTTTGCTCGTGGGAAGAATTCTCCCTCAAAAGTCTAACTTTTCATCACTCTTGGCTTTACAGAGCTAAGGTGATGTAAGATTAAATATCAATCTCACAAACGGTACGGCCATGACTCGCAAGACCGAGAATCTCTCTTGGCTTAAGCAGGCAAGGAAACTAAAAGGAGGGGGTTTTAATTGAATCACACGATCAAAGGTGAACCAAGGGAGTTTGAATCTCTCAAACTAACCTGGCCGTGGCTTCAATAGAAAGGAAGTGAATCACACACTTTATTTCTAAAGAACAAGAACAAGACTCAAAGACAAGGCTTTGAAGAAAATATTTTGTATTCAAATTTAATTTCAATGGTGGTCTATCTTTACAATGAGGTCGTGCGGAGCTTATATAGTGCTCCTAGCAACAGTCATAAACCTAAAAAATAGAATAGGAAATCAAATATTTAAAATATATGGTAGTTGGCCATTAATGTCTAGTTTGGCCAACAAGGAAAGTGTATAAACTTGAATCTTGAGAGCTTTGGGTCGGATGTAAGGTGTCTAGGTACATCCTGGATGCTTTGGAAAGTCTTCAATACGTGCCCAAGTTGCAAGGAATAGAGATATTGCAATCTGAACACATTAAGTGCACTTTGGTCCATATATGGCAAGTCTTGGAGGAAAGGGATTCACCTAATCCTCTGGTGGCTGGTGCATGGTAGGTTTATTTTGGGCTTCCTTAGGGCCTTAGTAATATCTCCTGGACGCCATGTTTTGGTTTGCAAGTGATTAAACCAGTTGGCCATCTCACTTGCCATAAACGGCTCCAATCAGTTCATTTGAAGGCACGGATGGACCCGCCTGGTCCAAGGCGTGTTTGAGCTTCTAGAAGTGCTTAAGGGAGCTCCTAGAAGTACCAAAAAGTATCATGGTTGCTGATGAGGACATCAGGTCGTACATCCAGCCAGGAGACCAGACTGGCCGACCAGGAAGCTTGCCCGAGACAGCAGGACCATCCGGCGCGCCTGCCGGACCAGACAGTACCGCCGGACCCTCGACCTATAGGACCAGACCGGTCAACATTGCGGGCGGAGAGGCCCAAGCTTCCGGCACACTTGGTGGGGACGTGGATAACACCGTCGGTCCCCCTGATGACACCGCCGACTCCGGGATCAACTTGGTCGGTCCTGAAGTCATTCCGGCCAGTACCGCGCACAATCCAGCCGGTACAGGCGATCCAGCCGAGTACACGCGCACTTCCACTTCTACACAAGAGGACTCGGACCAAATGAGCTACCAGCTCCAGGACATGCACTTAGAGGAAGTCTCAACACCAGTAGTACCTCAAGGAGCAATGACAAGAAGCAGATCAAGGGCGCTCTTCCACAAATTCAGCCTATGGGTCAACAAGCTTCTAGTAGAAGATCGACTAAGGAAAATGGGCCAAAAATACAAGGAAGAGTCCAATAGCTTCTCAACAACACAAGGGACATCAGAGACTTGGGCTTTAGTGGCAAGAGAGGTCAAGGCCCAGAGATTTGTAACCCCACTCCAAGTCGAAGACTAGGAGCAAGGCGCGTGCATGCCACAAGGACGGCCACCTTCCATTTCTTGGCCGTGAGGTGAGTTAAGGTAAGTTTACATTCGAATATATGCATCTTTCTGTTTTGCAGGGTAGGATCTAGTTGCTTTACAATTTTGAGTCAAGAACATTTTAGGAATAGGTCCTTTTTCGGTTATGCACTTTTGTATCTTTTCCTTTTGTGCACTTTTGTAAACTTTCCTTTTTCTTTATTTGTGTCGACCCTAGAAGGTCAAGCTGTCGAGCATATTAATAAGGCTCCTTCCAGCATTGTAGTTCGACAACCTTTTTTGCTAATTAATAAAGATCGAATTTTCTTTACAAGTTATTCTCTCAAAGAAGCTTGTGCGCTTAGAACCTAGTTGAGACCAGCCCTCCTAGCTCTAAGTTTGTGATTTATCACGAGGTTCATCACCCCTCGTGTGGTTCACTTCACCCTTCCATCTTTTACCAACCAGAAAACCCCCATCCAGAAGCCTAAGGTTGAGTTTCTCACCTAACCTTCTACAAACAGCCCACGCGCATCCAAGCCTTGAATCGAGGCTTGTATCATTTTTGGTATCATAGCTTAAAGCTCCTAAACCAGGTTGTTTCTATCCTTTTGCTTGTCTTATTTCTAGTTCTTGCATTAGTTTAAGTCGTATTCAATAAAAATCAAAAAAACAACATCAAACTCCAAACCGAGTGCATCTAGCCTCCTATGTGTATCACTAGGGTTTAGATTCACTTTTGCATTGTCTTTCACGTTTTCCTTTTTGTTTAATTCATATTTCCATTAATTTTAAGTTAACTTAAAAAGAAAAAGAAAAGAAAAGAAAAAGGAAAGAAAAGAGAATAGGAAAATACCCAAGATATTTCGAATTGGACAGCTAGCACAAGTTGTCTAGGAAGTTTCCTTTTTCTCTTGTAGTCGAATTTCCTTTCCTTAGGATTTTTCCTTTTTGCATTTTTTTCAAACCCCTTATAAAAAGAAAACCCTCCTAATAATTTAGGAGCACCCTAATTGTCTTCTTTCTTTGTAGCACACCATGGGAGAAGAGAATAGAGACGCAGCTGAAGCCATGATGGGCATGTTCACCACACTCCAAACACAACTCGCATCCATAGGCGAGAGGTTGGAACGCGTGGAAAGACCAGTAAGATTCCAGGCCATAAGGCACGTGAGAGCTGAGCAAGACCGTCCTGAGGGTCCTGAGTACCTTAGGACACGGCACGAACAGGAGGAACCCCAGCCAGAAGGAGATGAGGACACGCAACCTCATAACTATCACCATAGGCCGAGAGGACCTCCACGGCAACCAGGGGCAGAAGATGATGGCTTTGAGCCATATGGTCTTCACCAGAGACCCAGAACGGCTCCTAGATGTCATGAGAATGGAGATGAACACACCTACAACCGGGTAATTCATCCTGATGTTAAACTAACTCCTCCAAGTTTTGCAGGAAAAGTAGACCCCGAGGCTTACCTAGATTGAGAGAAGCGAATGGATCATATCTTTGATCACTACAACCAACCAGGACCTAGGAGAGTCTCAATGGCAGTAGCACAACTCACGGACAATGCCCTCATCTGGTGGGATCGTGAGGTATCTGACAGAAGGAGGAAGAGAATGAGACCCGTAGACTCATGGGTCGACATGAAAGACCTCATGCGACAAAGGTTTGTTCCACCTTACTTTCATAGAGATTTGCAACGTCGTTGTCGTACTCTTAAGCAGGGTACCAGATCAGTAGAAGAATACTATGAAGAGTTCGAGAGGTTAAGGAACAGATTGGAGCTCAATGATGATGAAGAAGCATTGATGGTACAATTCTTGGATGGACTCCAAGAAAGGATCAGCTGCAAGGTGGAAAGGCAAATCTACAACGACTTCAAAGACTTGTTCCACCTATCTGTGCAAGCTGAGCAGCACATCAAACGTAAGAGCCAAGACGTCCGCAGCAAGCCTAAGACACCTTGGGCACCAAGCAACATGCCCAGGGCCGTGGACAAAGGCAAAAGCATAGAGATCGAGTCAAGGTTCAAGAGCAAGCCTCCTGAACCCACCCGTGACCAGAGAGAGCCTGGTAAGTCTTCTAACCCTCAAAAATCACGTGACATAACTTGTTTCAAGTGCAGGGGACGTGGACACATCTCAAGGGAGTGCCCAAACAACCGAGTCATGCTGATTACGGAGGCAGGAGAATATGAGTCCCAAGATGAAGAGGACTATGAACCAGAAGGAGAGTATGGTGACATTGAGTACCCTGATGTGGGGAAGTGCTGGTCACTAGACGTATCCTCAGTGCAATGGTGGATCCTTCAGAGACCATCCAAAGGGAGAACATCTTCCACAGCCGTTGCACCATCAAGGGCAAGGTATGTAACCTCATCATAGATGGTGGTTCTTGCACTAACGTTGCTAGTGCATATATGGTTGATAAGCTAGGTCTAGAGAAGACACGGCATCCTCGACCATATAGACTGAGATGGCTCGATGACAAAGTGGAGCTCAAGATCCATGAACAAGTCATTGTGCCATTCAGTGTGGGCAAGTACCAAGACCAAGTCGTGTGCGACGTGGTGCCCATGCAAGCTGGCCATCTTCTACTAGGAAGACCATGGCAGTTTGACAAAGAGACCAGGCATGATGGCCGAACCAATCTCTACACCTTCGTGCATGAAAAGTCAGAACAGGTACATGAGCTACAACTCCAAATGAGTAAGGAAAAGAAACTTATCAAGTCTAATTTTCTTATTCAACCAAGTCATGTCCGGAGAGCTTTAGCCTCGAAGGATTTAATGTTACTAATGGTTTTCAAGGAAGTGTTGAGTAGAACAGGGACAGGTAGAGCTACCTCCTGAAGTAGCAACTCTCCTCAACAAATTCCAGGATGTATTTCCAGAGGAGATACCAGCAGGCTTGCCTCCTTTACGTGGCATAGAACACCAGATTGATCTAGTGCCCGGAGCAGCCCTGCCCAACCGGCCAGCCTACCGGATGAGTCCAGAGGAGTCCAAGGAGCTTGAGAAGCAAGTCAAGGAGCTCCTGGAGAAGGATATGTTAGAGAGAGCCTCAGCTCCTGGAGAAGGGATATGTTCGAGAGAGCCTCAGTCCATGTGCTGTACCAGTGCTACTAGTGCCCGAAAAGGATGGGACTTGGCGCATGTGCGTGGACTGCCGAGCAATCAACAACATCACAGTCAAGTATAGGCATCCAATACCACGACTGGATGACATGCTAGATGAGCTGAGTGGAGCCACGGTCTTCTCCAAGATAGACCTCAAAAGTGGATACCACCAGGTAAGGATGAAGGAAGGTGATGAGTGGAAGACTGCTTTCAAAACAAAGCAAGGGCTCTACGAGTGGACAGTCATGCCATTCGGCTTGACTAATGCCCCAAGCACCTTCATGCGCCTTATGAACCAAGTTCTTAGGGGGTACATCAGTAAGTTCGTAGTAGTTTACTTTGATGACATTTTGGTTTATAGTAAGTGCCTACGGGAACACCTCACACATCTTGAGATGGTACTTAAAACCCTTCGACAAGAAGAGCTTTATGCCAATCTCAAGAAGTGCACCTTTTGTACTGATAAGCTTGTCTTTTTAGGTTTTGTTGTGAGTTCACAGGGCCTACAGGTTGATGAAGAGAAGATTCGAGCCATACAAGAATGGCCAACACCAGGAAACATCAGCCAAGTAAGGAGCTTCCACGGACTGGCCAGCTTCTATAGGAGATTCGTGCCCAACTTCAGCAGTATTGCCTCACCACTGACGGCAGTAGTGAAGAAGAACGTGGGATTCAGCTGGGGAGAAGCTCAGGAGAAGGCATTCAAGGCCTTGAAGGACAGCCTTACACACACACCAGTGTTAGTCCTTCCCGACTTCAACAAGACGTTTGAAGTGGAGTGTGATGCCTCTGGAATAGGCATAGGAGCAGTGCTAACCCAAGGAGGGAGACCAGTGGCATACTTCAGTGAGAAGCTAGGTGGTGCCTCACTGAACTACCCCACTTATGACAAGGAGCTCTATGCCCTTGTCCGAGCACTGGAAACTTGGCAGCATTACTTGCGGTCCAAGGAGTTTGTGATCCACACTGATCACGGGACTCTCAAACACCTCAGAGGGCAAACCAATCTCAAGAGGAGACATGTCAGGTGGATGGAGTTCATAGAGACCTTCCCGTACATCATCAAGTACAAGAAGGGCAAAGATAATGTGGTAGCCGATGCACTATCAAGGAGGTTTGTTTTGATATCAACCATGGAGGCAAAGGTCCTAGGATTCGAGCACATCAAGGATCTATACAAGGATGATCCTGACCTTGCTGAGAGCTACAAGGAGTGTAGCACAGGGAGTCATGGCAAATTCTACATCCATGAAGGATTCTTGTTCCGAGAAAGAAGGCTGTGCATACCACAAGGATCACTAAGGGAGCTTATCATCCGAGAAGCTCATGGAGGAGGACTCATGGGCCACTTTGGTGTCGACAAGACTCTAGCAGTGTTCAAGGAGCACTTCTACTGGCCACACATCAAGAGGACAGTAGAAGCACTTTGTGCAAGATGCATTACTTGCAAGAAGGCAAAGTCCTGAGTGCAACCTCACGGGTTGTATCTCCCACTGCCCATACCAACACATCCATGGGTGGACATCTCGATGGATTTTGTTCTAGGTCTGCCCAAGATCAACCACAAAGATGCAATCTTTGTAGTGGTGGACAGATTCTCCAAGATGGCACACTTCATCCCATGTGCCAATGTCAATGATGCCACACAAACAGCTGAGCTGTTCTTCAGGGAGATAGTACGGCTTCATGGACTGCCAAGGACCATCGTATCAGATAGGGACGCCAAGTTCCTCAGCCATTTCTGGAGGACCCTTTGGAGAAAGCTAGGCACAAAGCTACTCTTCTCAACCACTTGCCATCCTCAAACCGATGGCCAAACTGAAGTTGTCAACAGGACACTATCAACTCTTCTCAGAACAACACTAGGGAAGAACCTAAAGACTTGGGTGGAGTGCCTGCCATTCATTGAGTTCGCCTACAACCGAGCCGTGCACTCAGCAACCAAGAAGGCCCCATTTGAAGTGGTATACGGTTTCAACCCTCTCACCCCATTGGAGCAAACACCACTGCCACCAGCTGAGATGACCAACCTCAACGGAGCATCCAAAGCAGAGTTCATAAGGAGGTTACACCAGAAGGTATCAGAAAACTTGGAGAAGAGGACCGGACAGTACGTGACTCATGCTAACAAAGGAAGAAAGGAGGTGATCTTTCAACCAGGCGATTGGTGTGGCTACACACGGCAGGAGAGGTTCCCAAACCTAAGGAGTTCCAGGAGATGGACCATTCAGAGTGCTCGAGAGGATCAACAACAACGCCACCGGATCGAGCTTCCAGGTGAGTTTAATGTCCAATACGTAATGTTACTGACTTGCCCTTTCCATGCAGATGAACCAGTTTTGAGGACAAAACCTACTG
>CM032162.1:40216541-40298397 GCA_018901935.1 Pugionium cornutum | reverse complement strand
CTTGTGAGATTGATATTCAATCTTACATCATTTGGTATCAGAGCTAAAAGCTCCTATCTCAGGTTGTGTTAATCCAACCTTTATCCTTTATTTTTTATGCTTTTGTTTTGCATTTTTCTTATTTACATCTTATCAAAAAAAACCAAATAAAAATATTTGTTCTTATTCTTCATTTGCATTGTTTCTTGTTGTTTTTTTTTGTTTGCTCTCATATAAATCTAAAACCAACTCAAAAAATTGTATTTCATGTTTACTTAATTTCATTCATCATAAGAAAAAAAAACCAAAAATATACAGCATCACTCATTTTGTTATTTTCGAATTTAGTTATTAATAAAGTTAAAAAAGAAAGATTCATTGAATATTGTTTTTTCGTCCTAAATTAATTTAAAATATCAAAAACCAAAAAAAATATTGTCTTTTAGTTTGCTTTAAAGTTAGTTTCCAAAAGAAACAAAAACAAAAACCTCAAAATATTTACTTGTATCGATTTTCCTTTTACTACTACTTATGTGTTAATATCATATATTCACTAGAGTGTAGTTTCTTTATTTGTTGATTTGGGACTGATATCTCTTCTTATTGTTGTGCAAGGTACAAAATTTAATGATGGAGCACTATGATGAAGAAGAAGACACCATGAGCATACCACAAACTGATTGTAGTCTAGACAACGACTATGATCAATGCCTAAGCACCAGCAAGTGTGACTATGCAGAAGAGTCATGGAATCAATACTATTTGGAGACTGATTTTAGGGAAGAATCAGATGGAGAAAACCTTGAACCAGAACCACTGGACTATGACCAAGACTTGTCCGACGTAGATGATTCTAATGGATATGAGACATGGCATGAAGACTATTCAGAATATCATTTTGACAATGAAACAGAAGTTGAAGAACTCAAACCAGAGCCACCAGACTACTATTCCACTGACAGAAGCTGGCCAAAGAAAATTACACCTTGCCATTTCGTTGTGTCAAGCCGAGTGCCAACCTACACCACTCCAACTAGATCAAGAAATCAGACAAGTAAGGTATATATTTACAATTCCAAATCTCTAACCTTTTCAGGGTATAACAAGGACCCAGATGAATACCTCCAATGGGAAACCAACATGAAACAATGGCTGCGCTCAAACAACATCCCCAAGGAAAAGAAACTTTCATATGCCGTTGATATGCTCGTTGGAGATGCCTACAATTGGTGGTTGAAGGAAAATGCACGGACCTTCTACAACAAACCAGTCCTTGATTGGGGAGACCTTAAGGCACGAATGTATAGGGAGTTTGTGAAAAAGCACCAAACACGCAGAAACATCACCACACAACCTATGCACCCAACAACATCAAGGAGTGAGATGTCTACACCAAACATGCAGCCCTTTCATAAGCCCAAGCTTGCCTACTGCTCTGAGAATAACAACGTGTTTTCAAACACCTTAGAAGGAAAAAAGGTAGCTAAGCCGATAGTCAAACCAAAAATTGACCAGCAAGTTCAAAACCCTCAAGCCATAGCACACATGAAACCATCAAAGCCATTGCTTGGAATACATGTCAAGGAAACGCCAGGTAACTCCTCTAACAATGTGAAAACAGATGAAATTATATGCTATAGATGTCAAGAAAGAGGACACTTTGCTAAGACATGCCCAACGAGACAACTAATAACAAGCTTACAAGTAGAACTCGAAAATATGAAGCCTAAAGTGTTAAGGCAATAAAGGAGCTTCAATTTGAAATTTCCAGTACTAGCATAATGCACTTGTCTTTGCCAAAAGTTGTTGAAACAGGTCTAACAAAGGAAGGATTCAACAAAGATCAAGAAGACCCACCTCCTACATTAAACCGATGTTCGGAATCAAGAGGAGACCATGGAGAACCCAACACCTTGGAGGCAAAGCAAAGCAACCAGCTGCAATGGAAAGGAGTAATTTCTTCCTTTCTTAGCAGGGAGCCACCGCCAGATGCACTATGGCCACATCCGAACCATATAAGGGCCATAAAGAAAAAAACAAGTATTAATGCATCATGTGCAGATGCAAACTTGAGGCAAAAAAGGTTATGATGAGGTCATCAGCACAACTAATGCAGGACACAAAGGCGGCCAAATACGCGCAAAAGGATACATGGGTGTATCTTCATGAATCCAAGCTTAACCAAGAAGCGGCCAGCCAAGACCAAACCTGGCCTATAATCCTGACTCACAGAGGACACGCGGCGACATGCAGCTCACCCAAAACAAGGCCAGATCAAGTCATGCACCATACATCAAATTGGAGTTTTTGAAACTTACCATATTTGGAACTTTCCTTATATGAAAGTCTCCAAACGTTTCTTTGGCGACCAGGAGACTTTTTGGTACTTCTAGGAGCTCCCTTAAGCACTTCTAGAAGCTCAAACACGCCTTGGACCAGGCAGGTCCATCCGTGCCTTCAAATGAACCGATTGGAGCCGTTTATGGCAAGTGAGATGGCCAACTGGTTTAATCACTTGCAAACCAAAACATGGCGTCCAGGAGATATTATTAAGGCCCTAAGGAAGCCCAAAATAAACCTACCATGCACCAGCCACCAGAGGATCAGGCGAATCCCTTTCCTCCAAGACTTGCCATATATGGACCAAAGTGCACTTAATGTGTTCAGATTGCAATATCTCTATTCCTTGCAACTTGGGCACGTATTGAAGACTTTCCAAAGCATCCAGGATGTACCTAGACACCTTACATTCGACCCAAAGCTCTCAAGATTCAAGCATATACACTTTCCTTGTTGGCCAAACTAGACATTAATGGCCAACAGCCATATATTTTAAATATATGATTTCCTTTTCTCTTTTTTAGGTTTGGAACCGTTGCTAGGAGCACTATATAAGCTCAGCACAACCTCATTGTAAAGATAGACCACCATTGAAATTAAATTTGAATACAAAGTATTTTCTTCAAAGCCTTGTCTTTGAGTCTTGTTCTTGTTCTTTAGAAATAAAGTGTGTGATTCACTTCCTTTCTATTGAAGCCACGGCCAGGTTAGTTTGAGAGATTCAAACTCCCTTGGTTCACCTTTGATCGTGTGATTCAATTAAAACCCCCTCCTTTTAGTTTCCTTGCCTGCTTAAGCCAAGAGAGATTCTCGGTCTTGCGAGTCATGGCCGTACCGTTTGTGAGATTGATATTTAATCTTACATCACCTTAGCTCTGTAAAGCCAAGAGTGATGAAAAGTTAGACTTTTGAGGGAGAATTCTTCCCACGAGCAAAGAGAATTGAGACTACTGGAACGGAATGGATGGGGCTCTACTGGAGGTTATATAAACAGAAAAGTATTACCTGGAAACCTTGCGGAAATGGATTTGAGTCATTTCGACATGATTTTGGCAATGGATTGGTTAACCAAGCACCGAGCTGTACTGGATTGTCACCGAGCTCGGTTTCACTTTGTAAGACATGAAGGGAAGTAAGTATAGCAAGGCATGAAAAGCATCGAGGGATTTCCATCATATCCATGATGCAGTAGTTGAGCTGATTGGAAGGGGGAACGATACCTTCTTTGCCACCATTGCTGTTATGGAGGGAGGAGAAGGAGTTGAAAGTTGGTGATATTCCATAGTGGCAGAATACGCGGGTATATTTGAATATTTAGAAGAACCGCAACCAAGTAGGGGGGACGCGTTCACTATAGAACTAGAGCCAGGAAAAACACCTGCATCACGAGCACCTTATCGCATTGCACATGCAGAAATCATAGAGTTAAAAAAACTATAGACCTTATGGATAAGGGCTTCATCCGACCGAGTACCTCACCGTGGGAAGCACCAATGCTATTTTTGTGAAAAAGAAAGATGCGAGTTTTAGACTCTGCATTGACTATCGAGGATTGAATAAGGTAACTATAAAGAATAAGTATCCATTGCAACGAATTAATGAGCTGTTAGACCAGCTGCATGGTGCTTCATGTTTCTCAAAAATTGATTTGGCATCAGGATACCACCAGATTGTGATATCAGAAGAGGATATACGGAAACAGTTTTTTGAATTTGGTATAGACACTATGAGTTCGTAGTAACGCCATTTGGATTAATTAATACACCTGTTGCATTCATGAAATTTATGAATAATGTTTTTCGTGAGTACTTTGATAAATGTGTGATTGTATTCAGTGATGACATTCTGATTTACTCAAGGAGCCGAAAGGACCATGAGGGACACTTGCGGATTGTGTTGGATAAATTACAGAAGCAATAATTGTCCGCAAAGTTGAGTAAGTGCAATTTTTGGGAGAGAAAGATTGGATTCCTCGGGTACATTGTCTCATAAACCAGAGTGTCAGTAGAACCAGAGAAGATAATCTCGATAACCAATTGGCCAACGCCTAAGAGTGCCAATGAGGTGCGTAGTTTCCTTGGACTGGCAGGTTACTAGCAAAAGTTTGTGAAAGGATTTTTCAGTGTGGCGAGACCGATGACTAGACTCATAGGAAAAGACGTGAAGTTCGAATGGATTCAATATTGTGAGAGCAAATTTCAAAGATTGAAAGAACATTTGACAAGGACATACATGTGTTAGTATTACCAATGGTAGGAGTACCATATGTGGTGTATACCAACGCATCTAGGTCTGGATTAGGGTGTGTGCTGATACAAGATGAGAAAGTCATCCCTTATGCGTCGAGACAAGTAAGACGCATGAGACTAACATAAATCTTTAACTAACTCAAATATTTGTGTTAAGTGTATTCAATATTTTTTATGACATAGAAATGTATTCTTAGCATAAATAAACTATGTAGGATCAATTTTAGTTGGAGGCTGGACAGCCTATACTATGTTTGACATTGGTGCTACCCGTAGCTCTTTAAAGCCAAGGGTGATGAAAAGTTAGACTTTTGAGGGAGAATTCTTCCCGTGAGCAAAGAGAATTGAGACCGTTGGAACAGAATGGATGGGGTCTACTGGAGGTTATATAAACGGGGAAGTACTACCTGGAAACATTGCGGAAATGGATTTGAGTCATTACGACATGATTTTGGCAATGGATTGGTTAACCCAACACCAAGCTGTACTGGATTGTCACCGATCTCGGTTTCACTTTGTATGACCTGAAGGGTAGTAAGTATATCAAGGCATGAAAAGTAGTGAAAGATTTCCATCATATCCATGATGCAAGTAGGGGAGCTGATTGGAAGGGGGAACGATGCCTTCCTTGTCGCCATTGCTGTTATAGAGGGAGGAGGAGTTGAAAGTTGGTTATATTCCCATAGTGACAGAATACGCGGGTGTACTTGAATCTTTAAAAGAACCACCACCAAGAAGGGGGGATGCTTTCAATATAGAACTGGAGCAAGGAACAATAATTGTATCACGAGCACCTTATCGCGTTGCACCTGCAGAAATCGTAGAGGTAAAAAACAGCTATAAGACCTTATGGATAAGGGGTTCATCCAACCGAGTACCTCACCGTGGGGGAACACCAATGCTATTGTGTAAAAGAAGGATGCGAGTTTTAAACTCTGCATTGACTATCGAGGATTAAATAAGGTAACTATAAAGAATAAGTATCCATTGCCACGAAATGAGCTGTTGGACCAACTGCAAGGCACTTCATGGTTCTCAAAATTTGATTTGGTATCAGAATACCACCAGATTGCGATAATAGAAGAGGATATACGGAAACAATTTTTCGAATTTGGTACAGACACTATGAGTTCGTAGTAACGCCATTTGGATTAACTAATGAGCCCGTTGCATTCATGACATTGATGAATAATGTTTTTCGTGAGTACTTTGATAAATGTGTGATTGTATTCAGTGATCATTCTGATTTACTCAAAGAGCTGAAAGGACCATGAGAGACACTTGCAGATTGTGTTGGATAAATTACGGGAGCAACAATTGTACACAAAGTTGAGTAAGTGCAATTTTTGGGAGAGGAAAATTGGGTTCCTCGAGCACATTGTCTTGGTAACCGGAGTGTCAGTGGACCCGGAGAAGATAATCTTGATAACCAACTTGCCAACATCTAAGAGCGCCACTGAGGTGCGCAGTTTCTTTGGACTGGCAGGTTTACTAGCGAAAGTTTGTGAAAGGATTTGCCAGTGTGGCTAGATAGATGACTAGACTCATAGGAAAAGACGTGAAGTTCAAATGGATTCAAGATTGTGAGAACAACTTTCAAATACTGAAAGAACATTTGACAAGGACACACATGTGTTAGTATTACCAAGGATAGCAATACCATATGTGGTACATACAGACGCGTCTGGGTCTGGATTAGGGTGTGTGATGATGCAGGATGAGAAAGTCATCCCTTATTCGTCGAGACAACTAAGATCGCATGAGACTAACTATCCATCTCATGATTTAGAACTAGCAGCCGTAGTATTTGCTCTAAAAATTTGGGGTGCGTACTTGTATTGGAAAAAGGTTCAGGTCTATACAGATCATAAAAGTCTCAAGTACATATTCGCGCAATCGGACCTCGACCTTAGGCAAAGAAGATGGATGTAACTACTAGAAGACTATGACTTGTACATCGCTTACCATCCTAGAAAAGCTAATTCGGTAGCTGATGCCTTAAGCAGACGTAGTAATGATGTTTCAAGGGAGAAAGAGATGCAAGAACTTGAGGAAACCATGTGCACCCTAAGAGAATGTGCAACTCGGCTGGAGATGATGTTGTTGGGCTAGAAGCTATATACTAGATGGATCTGATAGGGAGGATATGTGAAGCAAAAAATCTTGAAACTACATTTAAGAAAGCAGTGGAAAGCAATGCATAGGGACATCACATTGCGGGGAGTGGTACGTACATGTATAAGAAGCGCATTAGTGTTCCAAATGCATAGAGTCTAAGGGACAAGATCTTAGCATATGCTCATAGTTCGCGATTCTCCATTCATCCAGGAACCACTAAGATGCACCAAGACTTGAAACGATATTATAATTAGAGTGGTATGTAGTCTTATGTGACTGTTTGGGTATCACGGTGTCAAACATGCCAGCTAATAAAAGCAGCGTCCGAGTTCCAAGTGGTCTCCTACAAAACTTGCCTTACCAGAATGGAAATGGGATATGATAACAATGAATTTTGTCACCGGATTACCAAAGACCACTTATGGTAAGGACGTCATTTGGGTGATTGTGGACTGAGTTACCAAAAATGCTCATTTGTAGCCATCAAGAAAACAGACAGTGCAGACTACTTAGCACAACAATATCTAGACGAGATTGTCAAAATGCATGGAGTACTGGTAAGCATTATGTCATATCGGGATCCAAAGCTTACGTCTATCTTCTAGTAGACCTTTCAGAAAGCATTGGGAACAAAGGTACGTCTCAGCACAACGTATCAGCCCCATACGTATGGACAATCGAGAGGACAATTCAAACGTTAAAAGACATGCTGAGGGCATGTGTACTTGAGTGGAAATGGAATTGAATCAAGTATTTACCACTGGTAGAGTTGCGTACAATAACAACTATCACTCCAACATAGGATTTCGGTTGATTAATGCATGCAATAAAGTAGAAAAGGTTATCTTAACTACTTCAGTTTGACCATCCATTTATAGGTGGTGACATGTTGTAGAGATTACCAACTTAGTTCCTAACTTAGATCAAACAGTTTTCCAAAAACAACTCAAGAACTTAATGTCTCTATCAGAAACTATGGTCCTAGGATCCATGCAAGCGAACTACCTCTTTAAAAAATAGATTGGCTATATTCAATGCATCATCAATCTTGTGACATGCTATAAAATGAAACATTTTAGAGAATCTATCAACCACAAAAATATAGAATCCTTTCATGTCTTAGTTCTAGGCAAACCAACCATAAAATCCATTGATATGTCAATCCATGGATGAGTAGGAATGGGTAAAGGAGTGTACAAACCGTAGAGTTCAACCTTATACTTAGCATGTTTGCATGTGGCACATCTTGCACAAATTCTTTCTACGTCTCCCTACATTTGTGGCCAATGGAAATGATCTTGCATTACCTTAAGAGTTTTGGCAACTCCAAAATGCCCCATCAGTCCTCCTCCATCAGCTTCCCTAACTTTTCTCACAAATAAACTTGAGTGGTTCTTGTTCTTGTTCTCACAACCTATTGATTTTGTATTTTCTGAAATTTCACCTATGGTTTCCTTTGCTCCAACACAAGCTGCTCTTGGTACACCTCCTGTGGTGTCATAGGAACAAGTGTGATTTTCTTAATTTTGTGTTCAAACGAGTGTTGGTTGGTGTAACCATCATCAATAACCTTCCGATCAAACTGTCATGGTCTTCCAAACAGAATGTGGCCAGCCTCCATTGGTAAAATATCACAAATGATCTCATCTTGGTACTTGCCAATGGTTATAGATACTTTGACTTGGCTACTTACCTTCATTCTGCCACACTCATTAAGCCATTGAAACTTATAAGGCTTTAGATGTTTGAACACTTCCAGACCTAACTTGTTTACCATATGATACAAGCCTTGAATCAAGGCCATAACACGCGTGGGCTGCTTGGAGAAGATTAGATGAGAAACTCGACCTTATGCTTCTGGGTAGGGGTTTTTAGGTGAGTAATGGATGGAGGGGTGAAGTGAACCACATGAGGGATGATGAACCTCGTGATAAATCACAACTTAGAAGCTAGGAGGGCTGGTCTCGACTAGGGTTCTAAGCGCACAAGTTTTTTTGTGCGAAAACTCATAGGAAGAAAGTTCTATCTTTATTAATATCAAAAAGGTTGTCGAACTACAATGCTGAAGGAGCCTTATTAATATGCTCGGCATCTTGACCTTCTAGGGTCGACTCAACGAAGAAAAATGGAAAACTTACAAAAGTGCACAAAAGGAAAAATTACAAAAAGGCAATAACCAAAAAGTACTTCTACCTAAATTGTTCTTGACTTAAAAATGTAAAACTTTTAATTCCTACCCTGCAAAACAAAAAAGGCAAGTGTATAATTGAAAACTTACCATTTTTACCTATCGGCCAAGAAATGGAAGGTGGCCGACCTTGTGGCATGCACACGCCTAGCTCCTAGTCTTCGACTTGGAGTCGGGTTATGAATCGTTGGGCCCTGACCTCTTTTGCCACTAAAGCCCAAGTCTCTGGAGTCCTTTGTGATATTGAGAATCCTTTGTACTCTTGGCCCAATGCTCCTTGTCGATCATCTTTTAGGAGCTTGTCTACCCACAAACTGAACTTGTGGAAGAGTGCCCTTGTTCTGCTCCTTGTCATTGCTCCAGGTGGCACCACTGGTGTAGAAAATTTATCTAGGTTCATGTCTTGAAGCTGGTAGCTTATCTGATCCGAGTCTCTTTGTGTAGATGTCAAAATGGTGGTGCAATCGGCTGGATCGGCCGGACTGTGCGAGGAGCTGGCTAAATTGTCATTGGAGCTGGCCAGGTTGATTCTAGAGCCAGCGGCGTCACCAATTGGGCCGGCGGTGCATCCATGTCACCGCCAGTTGGGCCGGAGGGTTGGGCCTCTCCGCCAGAAATGTTGATCGGTCCGGCCCGACTGGTCGTAGGGCCGGCGGTACTGCTTGGGCCGGCAGACACGCCAAATGGCCCGGCTGTCTCGGGCAAGCATTCTGGTCTCCTGGCCGGCCAGATGATATGATGCCCTCATCACCATAGTTCCACTAGCCACATTAGTGTAGCTGCCTCCATCCTTGCAAACTTTTCATTGGATGTGGCATCTTAAGTGAAACATGTTCTCTCTTTACTCATGTTCTTTGGTTTAGTTTTGTACGTTTAGGGTTCTTCTTGTTACCAATAATTCTCCTGCCATAGGAGGTTCACGATGCTCTTCTGAAGAATCAGAAAAGACTTCTTCTTCCCTGAATTCTATTTCACCATTATCCATCAGAATCATGATTTTCTTGTTGGTACATTCATTCGCATAATACCCTCTTCCTTGGTTGTAATGTGATTCATTTGCCTCATTAAAAACCCCACCAAGAAAACTTGGATAAGGGAAAAAGAGTACAAATGGATCACATATCCATTTGTATTCTGTCTTGGGCTTGTACTAAATTCAAAGTGCATTTAGGCACTTCTCTTCAAGCTCAAGTGAATTTGTTGTGCATTCTACTTGTTGAGTACGATGCAGATTGACTCTTTGAGTTTCTATATTCATCTATTTTTAATAAAATTTCACATATTTAGTAAAAATTATTATTTAGGGTTTAGGATTTCGCAAGTTTCGCGAGAAATCTTCTGTAAAAATATAAAGGAGAGCTCTTTAGAAATTATATTCAATTAAACCGATAAATTTTACCAAAGCGGAATTTTAATTTAATCTAACCAAAAAATTACAAAGCAAAATTCTTGGAAAGTGTGATTTGTATTAGGTTTACAAAGGAGATTTTTTTGGAAATATGCTTTGTAAAAAAACATAGCATGTTTCTTGGAAAGTCTGCAATAACGAGAAATTTATAATTTTTAACTAACAAAAATTTACTCTCCATATAAAAAGAAAACAACCCTAAAATTCTACCATAATTTCATCTAAAAAAGAAATGGAAGCCTCCATCCTCCAAAAAAATGATTACAAGATAAATTTTCTTTTTTTCTCTCTTTTACTCTCAGCTTTTATCTTCTTCTTTCGTTCTAATGTTCTTTCTCATATTCTTATTTTGTAGATCAGAAAAAAAAATCATGAGATATGAAAAATATAATTTTTTTGTTTAGATGGTTTTTTTTGTGGTTTTGAATTTTTTTATTGTTTAGATGTTTTATTATTTTTATAATATTCTTTTTCATCTTCTATTGTTGCACATTTGGAAATTGAAATCAAGAGACCTAAAAAGGTAAGGTTTTTATTTTTAATGGTTTTTAAGTTTTTCGTTGTTTGGATATTTTTGTTATATAGATGTTTCATTGTTTTCCTAATCTTCTTTCTTATATTCTTATCTTATTATTCATCTTCTTTAGTTATAGATCTAGAAAAGGAAGTTAAGAAATTTAAAAAATTAAGTTTGATGTTTTAGTTGATTTCAAAACTTTTCATGGTTTTTAAAATTTTAGATAATTTTTTAACATTTTCAATAGTTGTTTTGAGATTTATGGTGGTTTTACAATTTTTGTGTAAATGTTTTGTTTTTTTTTTGCAGTTTTTGAGTTTAGATTGGTTTTTGTGTATTTTTTTTAGTTGCACACTTCATTATAAATTGCAAACTTCAGTTGCATACTTTATTACAATTTACATATTTCAACTATAGACTTCATTACAAGTTCCAAACTTTGTTGCAAGCTTTATTGTTTCTCATTTTCTCATGTTATAAATCCGGGAAATAAGTCAAAAGATTTAAAAGAAAAGTAAATTTGTTGTTTTTAGTGTTTTAGTTTTTGCAAACTTTAGTTGCATACTTTATTACAATTTACATATTTCAACTATAGACTTCATTACAAGTTCCAAACTTCATTGCAAGCTTAATTGTTTCTCATTTTCTCATGTTATAAATTTGGGAAATAAGTCAAAAGATTTAAAAGAAAAGTAAATTTGTTGTTTTTAGTGTTTTAGTTTTTGTGGTTTTAGAGATTTTTTTTGTTTAAATGTTTTGTTGTTTTTAAATAGTTTTCTCGATTTATTTCTTATCTTCTCATTTTCTTTTGTTGTAGATTTGAAAAACCAAGTCAAACGATCTAAAAAGTAATTTTGTTTTTTTTAGTGGTTTTTTGAGGGTTTTTAAAGTTTTTAGATGGTGGTTTTAACATTTTCAATGGTTGTTTTAAGATTTTCAATGATTGTTTTGAGATTTATGATGTTTTTACAACTTTTTGGTGGTTCTTTTGAGTTTTTGGCGGTTTTTGAGTTTTCATTGGTTTTTAATCGATGGTTTTGGTGATCTTTGACGGGCAGACTTCATTAAAAATTGTAGACTTCATTATAAGTTGTAGATTTCATTTGCATGCTTCATTACTAATTGCAAACTTTGTTTGCGTTTTTTTGTCACATTTACATTAGGTTTTCTAGACTTCATTCTAGCTATCACTACCTCCCATCGATCTACTTTGTCAATCAATTTTCAATCAAATCTTGCATACTTACAATCAAATTTTAGTTGTATGTCAATCACTTTTCAATCATCTGGTCAAATCATATGGAATTCCTGTCAGTTATGGAGATTTTAATCAATTTTCTGCAAACTTCAATCAACATTGTGCACACTTCAATAAACCACTTTGTATTTTTAGGAGTTTTTGAGAATTGAAAACAATACAAATATAATTGTATGCACTTAAGACAAGAACTTAGTGCATACTTCTGATGAACATATACTCATATGACATAAAGCAAATTACACTTACATTATTTAATAAATTGATAATGCCACAGTTATTTGCATTTTGAACAAATATGTTCTTTATAAAAAAAACAATGAGATCATAACACTTATACCAAGTACTGCTTTCATTGAGTATGTTTTGGAGTAATTCGTTCAAATATCTCAATGTACTCCATAAACAGATTAGCGATGTATCTTGTAGCACATTGTTTATGGCGACCCAACATGTCTGCCACTAAATATATATGATCTTTCACATATTTGTTCAGCCAAAACGTTTTAGATTTGACCGTATCTCGAACCGTATCTCGAACCTTTCATACGTAATCTTTTACGCGATATATTACCACATATAACGTCTTCGACGACTCATAAAATTTGAATCCGAATTGGTGCATAATCTACATCCTACACAACAATGATACTAAGTCAGTCTTGCAAGAAATTTTTTGGTTGACATATAAATTTTCAACACATTGCAGAGTAGAGCTTTCTCTTTGCTCTTAACATCATTTTTTCAAATTGCCAACATTAAAACTGAATTGCTTATCATCTTCATCATTATCCTCATCTTTGACTTTACCGTGAACACTATAATCTTCATCGTTCGAGTAAACTTTATTCTCATCTTCATCAACAACAAAATCGTCATCATGATCGGAGACATCATTGTGGTCATCAACCTCAGTCTTCTTATTTTTAGCACCCAAATTAACATTTCTAGAGACACAAACACGTATAATATGACGTTTGCATAATTCCACTAAATTACGAATGTTGTCTATCATTTGTCACTTTCATAGCAGTACCGCAAAACATTTGCTGTAGTAATGCAGTTGCTAGAAGATACCTTAACTTTACTTATCAAAGTCATAATCATCTTGAATCATTTCAACAAATTCTTGATGATTGCAATCATCATCAACTATAAATATTTTACCTCCTCTTTGATTATCCACATCAAAAATTCATGTATTTGTCATATTCCATTCTCCAACGACAACAACATATTTGAACCATTATTTACAAAACAAATAATGAAATTTATTAGATCATCACAGACACTTTATTTATTCGATTTGTATTCCATTAACAAAGCAGAATTCTCGACAAATTATCTTTGTATTCCATTTACAAAACATAATTCTCGAGAATTCTGCTTTGTTGAAATAAAACCCACAACTTTCTCGAAAATTATGCTTTGTATACAAAAATTTAGTTTTGCAATTGACCGAAGTTACATTAACAAAGCATACTTCTTAGACTTTTCGAGAAGTCTGTTTTGTTGAAAAAAACTTAAAGACTTTTCAAGAAGTCTGCTTTGTATACAAAATGGTTAGTTTTGCATTTGATTGAAGTTTTATTTACAAAGCACACTCGAGAAGTTTGATTAGTTGTCAAAAAAACTTCGCAAACTTCTCGAAAAGTCTACTTTGTATACAAAAATATTAGTTTTACAATTAACCGAAGTTTCATTTACAAAACTTACTTCTCAAGAAGTTTGCTTTGTCAAAAAAACCTTCAAACTTCTCGAGAAGTATGCCTTGTCGACTAAAAACCCCGGTATACAAGAAGGTTAATTTTGCAATTGATCAGAACTGGAAATACAAATCAGATTTTTCGAAAATATTACTTTGTAAATGAAATACAAAGTAGAATTCTCGAGAAGAGTCATTTGTAAATGAAATACAAAGAAGAATTTTCAATAAGTGTGATTTGTAAATAAAATACAAAGCATAATTCTTGAGACTTTTCGAGAAGTCTACTTTGTTAATGAAACTTTGGTCAATTGCAAAAGTAACTTTTTGTATATACAGCAGACTTTTCGAGAAGTCTGCTTGTTTTTCCGATAAAGCACATTTCAGAAGAATTCTACTTTGTAAATAAAACTTCTGTCAATTGCAAACCTAACCCTTTTTGTAGACAAAATAGATTTCTCATGAAGTGTGCTCGTGTTTTTGTCAACAAAGAAATCTTCTCGAAAAAGTCTGCTTTGTAAATGAAATTTTGGTCAATTACAAAACTAACCTTTTTGTATACAAAATAGAAGAAGTCTGCGAGTTCTTTTTCTCGACAAAGTAAACTTCTCGAGAATTCCTAAAAGTTTGCTTTGTTAATGCAACTTCGGCCAACTGCAATACTATTTTTTTTGTTACAAAAGCATACTTTTCGAAAAGTTTGATTTGTAAATGAAATATAAAACCCACTTTCCAAGAAGTCTAGTTTGCAAAAATACTACAAAGGACACTTTTTAAAAAATTTGCGATATGCAACGAGAAAATCATAGGTAAAAAATGAAAAATATCTTGAATTTTGATTTTTCAGCTGAAAGACATTTTCTAACTTTAAAGATGACCAGTATCTACTTCGACAAACTAGTTTTTGCATAAACTGATGATTGTGGTACTGTGTTGATGATATTTAGAGGATGGTATTTAGAACTCATTACTATATGACAATTGTGGTTGGAGTAATGAATAAGATGATAAGTTCATAAATAATTAAGAACGTGTGTATGTTATTCTTTTTTATATTTTTAAAATAAAAAATATAAGATAATAGCAAAACTGTAAATATAATATGTTTTTTATAAATAAAAAGAGACAAAAGATTAGTTTTACAAAATAGAGTTTAAAAGGGTTAGTTTTACATTTTAATTCAAATTTTAAGTCAATTTTGCAACTCATCAATTTTAAAAATCTAAATTTTTATTTAAAATCAATTATATATTTTTTTAAAAATTTATTATGGTGATTGATTGTTGACTATAAAAATGTAAATAACATATGAAGTTATTATCAAAAAATATTTCATGATTATTGGGTAATAAAAATACTATTCACGAAAAGTGATAGGTATACTCCTACATATGAGTTTCACAATTAATATTAATTTATCCCATAATAATCTCAATTATATAAAAATATAAAGAAAAATGTATGAAAGTTTATTAAAAATCAAATGCATACTGCATATAATTGTAATCAACACTAAAACGATATATTAAAATTTATTTTTTATTTCAATCGTAAATCCAAACAACCAAAACCATACCCGAAAGTAGTGTTTTAATATTCTCTTCAATATATTAAACAACATATTTTAGAACACAGTTAAAACGTGTTATAAATCATTTCAATACATTATATTATGTAATTTAACATTTATAGCTATTTAAAAGTACGTTAATAAATAAGTATTATATTTGAAAAAAAAACAAAATATTGATAATTTCGAGAGAGAAAATACGAAAACTTATTTTGAATCCGAGAATAATCTAACTCCAATTGGCATCTAATAGGCCCAATCATTATTAATCTAAAAGTATCTTTTTCTCTCTATCATAAATTATCTTGACCATACTTGCAAATACAATGAATCAGTACACTTTGGAGATCAATTAATTCTATTGCACCATACAAATACAAATTTAATAAGATGTCATAAATTAAGATACGTCTTTTATGATTTGTGTTTAAAAATAGTATAAACGAAATCTGTCTCTCATTAAATTATGATACCATTAATTAAGTCTTTCATTACAACCACATTGACTTATAACTGCTAGGCTTCCGAGTAGAAACATTTTTTTATTACGTATATATACCAATAGGTAGAACCAAAATAATTTCTATTCAAAGATCATCAATTATTTTGTTCAGTACATTCAAAAAACATAATACAAAATGCAAAATAAATGTCCGATCCTTGGTCCGAAATGTGAATATTGTGATTGCTCCGGAAGGTCATGCCAAGCTAGATTTCCAGGTAATATTTTTCTAAATTGTTTAAGGTTTCCATATATTTTTTATTTTATTTTGTTGAAGTTTGTTTTCCACATGATAACTAGAAAATCGAGACTAGTATAAACCAATGTTGATTTTAATTAAAATCAGACCAAATAAATCTTAATTTTTTTTCTAAACTAAATTTTAATTCGACTCTTTTGACATTTTCATTTTGACATTTTTGACATTTTCAATTTGAATTTCTCTTTTGTTTTGAAATTCAAATTCATTTTATTTGAATATATATCTAATAAAACTATTTTACATCATCCTTATCACTTTGTAGTATGTGTTATTTTTTACATAAATAAATATGAAAATTCACTATTTAAAATAATTTTTGGTTTTTTAGAAACTAACTCTGAAAACCCAAAACATAAGTTGATTTGACCCAAACAAAATGCAGCATATTGATACATAAAATAAACTCAAAACACTATTTCTGTAATATGAATTTTTCCAAACATTAACACCAAACTAAAGTACCCATTGTTTTATAGGACTCAAATTGGAATGGCCAGAACTAAGAGGAGTTAGTGGAATTGAAGCAAAGGCACAAATAGAAAGCGAGAATTCTCACGTGATCGCTTTTATATATCCTCAAAATATTTATTTACCAGCTATCAATTGTTGTAATCGTGTTGTTTTGTATGTTCCAATCGACAATTGCCCTAACGGTCCTGTACTTAATCGTCCATTTGTTGGATGATATACCTATATAATATAGTGTTGTTGTCTTTTCATAAGATAGTTTTATTTTAAAATTTAATAATTTCGAAAATATTTTATTTTCAAATGTTATCTTAGATAAAAAAATATAAGAGGTATTTGTATAATGAAAGCACTAGAATATAGAGAATACCAAGAACTTTGTATAACACACACAAATTCTATTAGAAATCACTTAAACACAATTCTACAATAGTGTTTAATCAGATTTGCGCACTACTAACACTTAGCATGCCACTGACCAATTCCTAATCTACCCAAAACTCACCCACAACAACAGTTGTGTACACTCTTTGTTCACTCACTAGAGAACGTGTGCAACTCACTTACACACAGAGCCTCACTTTCTTTTCAAGAACGACAATCCTAGCTGCAAGTCGACACCTTCTTTTTATAGGTCACTTACACTAGGGTTTCCCCTTTCCTAAATGAATATTCAGCAATATTCATACCACGAACTTGCCTTCTTTGAATATCTTTTCTTCCTTACACAGTTTGATATCTCATTGCCAATGAGATCGCGCCACGTCCGCACTTTCAAACTTCCCGCATTCAGACTTACGTGTTGCACACCGCTCCATCTGTTTAGCCACAATCCTTGTGCTAACAATCTCCCCCTTTTTGTCTGAATGTGAGATCTCCAGAACCTGCATTATCACTAACACACACCACACGTATACACATGCCATATCAAGAAACATTTGATGTCATAGACTAAATCTAGGCACCCTTCAAAGCTCTTACAAGAACATAACATGGGTTCCACAGCAACAAAACAGAGCCTAGCATTCAGAACAATTCACAACACAAAATATAGTCAAACACAGAGTTAAACAGAGTAGCACAAGTACAAAACATTAGCTATGGCTCCCCCTATCTACTAGGTCCTATCTAAGGTCATTTCAGCCACTATCGTCTCCGGAGTGATGTGCTCCCTCAGAGGTATCCTCGCCGTCTCGATGCTTGTCTCCTGTAGTGTATTCTCCCCCTTCTTGAGATCACATTTAGACAAAACGATGTTAGAAATCAAGAGGTGTACATAGTGAAGATAAAGACAGAAATTGAGGTACCTGATGAGGACATCAGGTCGTACATCCTGCCAGGTGACCAGACTGGCCGACCAGGAAGCTTGCCCGAGACAGTAGGACCATCTGGCTCGCCTGCCGGACCAGACAGTACCACCGGACCTTCGACCTATAGGACCAGACCGGTCAACATCGCCGGCGGAGAGGCCCAAGCTTCCGGCACACTTGGTGGGGACGTGAATGACACCGCCGGTCCCCCTGATGACACCACCGACTCCGGGATCAACTTGGCCGGCCCTGAAGTCATTCTGGCCAGTACCGCCCACAATCCAGCTGGTACAGGCCATCCAGCCAAGTACACGCACACTTCCACTTCTACACAAGAGGACTCGGACCAAATGAGCTACCAGCTCCAGGACATGCACTTAGAGGAAGTATCTACACCAGTGGTACCTCCAGGAGCAATGACAAGAAGCAGATCAAGAGCACTCTTCCACAAATTCAGCTTATTGGTCGACAAGCTTCTAGAGGAAGAGCAGCTAAGGACAATGGGCCAGAAGAGCAAATTAGAGTCCAAAGGCTTCTCAACAACACAAGGAACATCAGAGACTTGGGCTTTAGTGGCAAGAGAGGTCAGGGCACAAAGATATTTAACCCTACTCCAAGTTGAAGACTAGGAGCAAGGCGCGTGCATGCCACAAGGACGGCCACCTTCCATTTCTTGGCCGTGAGGTGAGTTAAGGTAAGTTTACATTCGAAAATATGCCTCTTTCTGTTTTGCAGGGTAGGATCTAGTTGCTTTACATTTTGAGTCAAGAACATTTTAGGAATAGGTCCTTTTTCGGTTATACACTTTTGTATTTTTTCCTTTTGTGCACTTTTGTAAACTTTCCTTTTTCTTATTTGAGTCGACCCTAGTAGGTCAAGCTGTCGAGCATATTAATAAGGCTCCTTCCAGCATTGTAGTTCGACAACCTTTTTGATTATTAATAAAGTAGAACTTTTTCCCTACAAGTTTCTCTCTAAGAATCTTGTGCGCTTAGAACCTAGTTGAGACCAGCCCTCCTAGCTCTAAGTTTGTGATTTATCACGAGGTTCATCACCCCTCGTGTGGTTCACTTCACCCTTCCATCGTTTACCAACCAGAAAACCCCTATCCAGAAGCCTAAGGTTGAGTTTCTCACCTAATCTTCTACAACCAGCCCACGCGCATACATCCTTGAATCAAGGCTTGTATCATTTTGGTATCAGAGCTTAAAGCTCCTAAACCAGGTTGTTTCTATCCTTTTGCTTGTCTTATTTCTAGTTCTTGCATTAGTTTAAGTCGTATTCAATAAAAATCAAAAAAACAACATCAAACTCCAAACCGAGTGCATCTAGCCTCCTATGTGTATCACTAGGGTTTAGATTCACTTTTGCATTGTCTTTCACGTTTTCCTTTTTGTTTAAATCTTATTTCCTTTATTTTTAAGTTAAATTAAAAAGAAAATAAAAAGAAAATATAAAGAATACTAAAGGAAGTCGAATTGGACAGCTAGCACAAGTTGTCAAGAAAGTTTCTTTTTTCTCAAATCTTTACATTTTTTGAATTTCCTTTCCTTAGGATTTTTCCTTTTTGCATTTTTTTCAAACCCCATATAAAAAGAAAAATCCTCCTAATAATTTAGGAGCACCCTAATTGTCTTCGTTCTTTGTAGCACACCATGGGAGAAGAGAATAGAGACGCAACTGAAGCCATGATGGCCATGTTCACCACACTCCAAACACAACTCGCATCCATAGGCGAGAAGTTGGAGCGCGTGGAGAGACCAGTAAGATTCCAGGCCATAAGGCACGTGAGAGCTGAGCACGACCGTCCTGAGGGTCCTGAGTACCTTAGGACATGGCACGAACAGGAGGAACCCCAGCCAGATGGAGATGAGGACACGCAACCTCATAACTATCACCATAGGCCGAGAGGACCTCCACGGCAACCAGAGGCAGAAGATGATGGCTTTGAGCCATATGGTCTTCACCAGAGACCCATAATGCCTCCTAGACGTCATGAGGATGGAGATGAACACACCTACGACCGGGTAATTCATCCTGATGTTAAACTAACTCCTCCAAGTTTTGCAGGAAAAGTAGACCCGAGGCTTACCTAGATTGGGAGAAGCGAATGGATCATATCTTTGATCACTACAACCAACCAGGACCTAGGAGAGTCTCAATGGCAGTAGCACAACTCACGGACAATGCCCTCATCTGGTGGGATCGTGAGGTATCTGACAGAAGGAGGAAGAGAATGAGGCCCGTAGACTCATGGGTCGACATGAAAGACCTCATGCGACAAAGGTATGTTCCACCTTACTTTCATAGGGATTTGCAACGACGTTTCGTACTCTTAAGCAGGGTACCAGATCAGTAGAGGAGTACTATGAAGAGTTCGAGAGGTTAAGGAACAGATTGGAGCTCAATGATGATGAAGAAGCATTGATGGCACAATTCTTGGATGGACTCCAAGAAAGGATCAGCTGCAAGGTGGAAAGGCAAATCTACAACGACTTCAAGGACTTGTTCCACCTATCTGTGCAAGCTGAACAGCACATCAGACGTAAGAGCCAAGACATCCGCAGCAAGCCTAAGACACCTTGGGCACCAAGCAACATGCCTAAGATAGTGGACAAAGGCAAAAGCGTAGAGATCGAGTCAAGGTTCAAGAGCAAGCCTCCTGAACCCACCCGTGACCAGAGAGAGCCTGGTAAGTCTTCTAACCCTCAAAGATCACGTGACATAACTTGTTTCAAGTGTAGGGGACGTGGACACATCTCAAGGGGGTGCCCAAACAACCGAGTCATGCTTATTACGGAGGTAGGAGAATATGAGTCCCAAGATGAAGAGGACAATGAACCAGAAGGAGAGTACGGTGACATTGAGTACCCTGATGTAGGGGAAGTGCTGGTCACTAGACATATCCTCAGTGCAATGGTGGATCCTTCAGAGACCATCCAAAGGGAGAACATCTTCCACAGCCGTTGCACCATCAAAGGGAAGGTATGTAACCTCATCATAGATGGTGGTTCTTGCACTAACGTTGCTAGTGCGTATATGGTTGATAAGCTAGGTCTAGAGAGGACACGGCATCCTCGACCATATAGACTGAGATGGCTCAATGACAAAGTGGAGCTCAAGATTCATGAGCAAGTCACTGTGCCATTCAGTGTGGGCAAGTACCAAGACCAGGTCGTGTGCGACGTGGTGCCCATGCAAGCTGGCCATCTTCTACTAGGAAGACCATGGCAGTTTGACAAAGAGACCAGGCATGATGGCAGAACCAATCTATACACCTTCGTGCATGACAAGAGAAAGGTCAGCCTAGCTCCTCTTACACCTGCCCAAGTACATGAGCTACAACTCCAAATGAGTAAGGAAAAGAAACTTGTCAAGTCTAACTTTCTTATTCAACCTAGTCATGTCCGGAGAGCTTTAGCCTCGAAGGACTTAATGTTACTAATGGTTTTCAAGGAAGTGTTGAGTATAGAACAGGGACAGGTAGAGCTACCTCATGAAGTAGCAACACTCCTCAACAAATTCCAGGATGTATTTCCAGAGGAGATACCAGCAGGCTTGCCTCCTTTACGTGGCATAGAACACCAGATTGATCTAGTGCCCGGAGCAGCCCAGCCCAACCGGCCAGCCTACCGGATGAGTCCAGAGGAGTCCAAAGAGCTTGAGAAGCAAGTCAAGGAGCTCCTGGAGAAAGGATATGTTCGAGAGAGCCTCACTCCATGTACTAGTGCCCAAGAAGGATGGGACTTGGCGCATGTGTGTGGACTGCCGAGCCATCAACAACATCACAGTCAAGTATAGGCATCCAAAACCACGACTGGATGACATGCTAGATGAGCTGAGTGGAGCCACGGTCTTCTCCAAGATAGACCTCAAAAAGTGGATACCACCAGGTAAGGATGAAGGAAGGTGATGAGTGGAAGACTGCTTTCAAAACAAAGCAAGGGCTCTACGAGTGGACAGTCATGCCATTCGGCTTGACTAATGCCCCAAGCACCTTCATGCGCCTTATGAACCAAGTTCTTAGGGGGTACACCAGTAAGTTCGTAGTAGTTTACTTTGATGACATTTTGGTTTATAGTAAGTGCCTACGGGAACACCTCACACATCTTGAGATGGTACTTAAAACCCTTCGACAAGAAGAGCTTTATGCCAATCTCAAGAAGTGCACCTTTTGTACTGATAAGCTTGTCTTTTTAGGTTTTGTTGTGAGTTCACAGGGCCTACAGGTTGATGAAGAGAAGATTCGAGCCATACAAGAATGGCCAACACCAGGAAACATCAGCCAAGTAAGGAGCTTCCACGGACTGGCCAGCTTCTATAGGAGATTCGTGCCCAACTTCAGCAGTATTGCCTCACCACTGACGGCAGTAGTGAAGAAGAACGTGGGATTCAGCTGGGGAGAAGCTCAGGAGAAGGCATTCAAGGCCTTGAAGGACAGCCTTACACACACACCAGTGTTAGTCCTTCCCGACTTCAACAAGACGTTTGAAGTGGAGTGTGATGCCTCTGGAATAGGCATAGGAGCAGTGCTAACCCAAGGAGGGAGACCAGTGGCATACTTCAGTGAGAAGCTAGGTGGTGCCTCACTGAACTACCCCACTTATGACAAGGAGCTCTATGCCCTTGTCCGAGCATTGGAGACTTGGCAGCATTACTTGCTGTCCAAGGAGTTTGTGATCCACACTGATCACGAGACTCTCAAACACCTCAGAGGGCAAACCAATCTCAAGAGGAGACATGTCAGGTGGATGGAGTTCATAGAGACCTTCCCGTACATCATCAAGTACAAGAAGGGCAAAGATAATGTGGTAGCCGATGCACTATCAAGGAGGTTTGTTTTGATATCAACCATGGAGGCAAAGGTCCTAGGATTCGAGCACATCAAGGATCTATACAAGGATGATCCTGACCTTGCTGAGAGCTACAAGGAGTGTAGCACAGGAGTCATGGCAAATTCTACATCCATGAGGATTCTTGTTCCGAGAAAGAAGGCTGTGCATACCACAGGATCACTAAGGGAGCTTATCATCCGAGAAGCTCATGGAGGAGGACTCATGGGCCACTTTGGTGTCGACAAGACTCTAGCAGTGGTCAAGGAGCACTTCTACTGGCCACACATCAAGAGGACAGTAGAAGCACATTGTGCAAGATGCATCACTTGCAAGAAGGCAAAGTCCCGAGTGCAACCTCACGGGTTGTATCTCCCACTGCCCATACCAACACATCCATGGGTGGACATCTCGATGGATTTTGTTCTAGGTCTGCCCAAGATCAACCACAAAGATGCAATCTTTGTAGTGGTGGACAGATTCTCCAAGATGGCACACTTCATCCCATGTGCCAATGTCAATGATGCCACACAAACAGCTGAGCTGTTCTTCAGGGAGATAATACGGCTTCATGGAGTGCCAAGGACCATCGTATCAGATAGGGACACCAAGTTCCTCAGCCATTTCTGGAGGACCCTTTGGAGAAAACTAGGCACGAAGCTACTCTTCTCAACCACTTGCCATCCTCAAACCGATGGCCAAACTGAAGTTGTCAACAGGACCTATCAACTCTTCTCAGAACAACACTAGGGAAGAACCTAAAGACTTGGGTGGAGTGCCTGCCATTCATTGAGTTCGCCTACAACCGAGCCGTGCACTCAGCAACCAAGAAGACCCCATTTGAAGTGGTATACGGTTTCAACCCTCTCACCCCATTGGAGCAAACACCACTGCCACCAGCTGAGATGACCAACCTCAACGGAGCATCCAAAGCAGAGTTCATAAGGAGGTTACACCAGAAGGTAGCAGAGAACTTGGAGAAGAGGACCGGACAGTACGTGACTCATGCCAACAAAGGAAGAAAGGAGGTGATCTTTCAACCAGGCGATTGGGTGTGGCTACACCTACGGCAGGAGAGGTTCCCAAACCTAAGGAGTTCCAAGCTAGCACCAAGAGGAGATGGACCATTCAGAGTGCTCGAGAGGATCAACAACAACGCCTACCGGATCGAGCTGCCAGGTGAGTTTAATGTGTCCAATACGTTCAATGTTACTGACTTGGCCCCTTTCCATGCAGATGATCCAGTTTTGAGGACAAAACCTACTGAAGAGGAGGGAATGATGAGGACATCAGGTCGTACATCCAGCCAGGAGACCAGACTGGCCGACCAGGAAGCTTGCCCGAGACAGCAGGACCATCTGGCGCGCCTGCCGGACCAGACAGTACCGCCGGACCTTCGACCTATAGGACCAGACCGGTCAACATCGCCGGCGGAGAGGCCCAAGCTTCCGGCACACTTGGTGGGGACGTGAATGACACCGCCGGTCCCTCCTGATGACACCGCCGACTCCGGGATCAACTTGGCCGGTCCTGAAGTCATTCCGGCCAGTACCGCGCACAATCCAGCCGGTACAGGCCATCCAGCCGAGTACACGCACACTTCCACTTCTACACAAGAGGACTCGGACCAAATGAGCTACCAGCTCCAGGACATGCACTTAGAGGAAGTATCTACACCAGTGGTACCTCCAGGAGCAATGACAAGAAGCAGATCAAGAGCACTCTTCCACAAATTCAGCTTATGGGTCGACAAGCTTCTAGAGGAAGAGCAGCTAAGGACAATGGGCCAGAAGAGCAAATTAGAGTCCAAAGGCTTCTCAATAACACAAGGAACATAAGAGACTTGGGCTTTAGTGGCAAGAGAGGTCAGGGCCCAAAGATATTTAACCCTACTCCAAGTTGAAGACTAGGAGCAAGGCGCGTGCATGCCACAACGACGACCACCTTCCATTTCTTGGCCGTGAGGTGAGTTAAGGTAAGTTTACATTCGAATATATGCCTCTTTCTGTTTTGCAGGGTAGGATCTAGTTGCTTTACATTTTTGAGTCAAGAACATTTTAGGAATAGGTCCTTTTTCAGTTATACACTTTTGTATTTTTTCCTTTTGTGCACTTTTGTAAACTTTCCTTTTTCTTATTTGAGTCGACCCTAGTAGGTCAAGCTGTCGAGCATATTAATAAGGCTCCTTCCAGCATTGTAGTTCGACAACCTTTTTGATTATTAATAAAGTAGAACTTTTTCCCTACAAGTTTCTCTCTAAGAATCTTGTGCGCTTAGAACCTAGTTGAGACCAGCCCTCCTAGCTCTAAGTTTGTGATTTATCACGAGGTTCATCACCCCTCGTGTGGTTCACTTCACCCTTCCATCGTTTACCAACCAGAAAACCCCTATCCAGAAGCCTAAGGTTGAGTTTCTCACCTAATCTTCTACAAACATCCCACGCGCATACATCCTTGAATCAAGGCTTGTATCAGTACCCATAACCCGTAGTTGCATAGCCTTCACTAGTCGCGCAAGCTCCTTCAAGTCATCCAAGATCCGGGGCGTGGATGGGGTAGCATTCTCATTTTTCATGCTTCGGCCCTGTTTTGGGTCAAGGACCATTGCAAGTGGTACCCGAGATGAAGTATAACCCCGATGACCCGGAATATGTCGTTGATACATAAGGAGATTGTGGATCAAGTTAGGGAAGATAAACCTCGTGGTTCTGTCCGGAGTTCGACCAATTTTCAGTATTTGATCATACACTACTTTACCGAAATGAAAGGGTTTCCCTTGAAGCAACATGTAGAGAAATTGCACTCGGCCCTTGATAATTGATGTCTTGTTGGATGTGGGTAACCAATTCCGGCAGCAAAATTTGTACAGCAACTGCATCGGAGGAGTCATATGTTTTATTTACCTACCTCCCGTGAGGGCATGCACCGCGGCATCCAAGCTTTCAGTGAGCCAGCCATTGGAGGGAGTAGAATCCTCCGAATTTGGTAGTGAGTACATCTCATTGATGACATCCGGAGTGAAGTCAAACATCAAACCACGAACATAGACCATATTTGTGCCAATTCTAAACTCAATATCTCCAAGATTCGCATAGAATTCTCTTACAATTTCCGGCACATAGGAACTTACATCGAGTACGGTGTAGATCAATCCGGCTTGTTCAATAAGGACCTTGACTTCCATGAGATTTGGGTCATCAAGTTTGAGATACTTCATATCGAGGAACTCCCGAGTGCGATATTGCTTCATCCTGTCAGCCGCATCGGCCGAGGCAAAGCGCTGGTTGAAAGCACGAGTCATAGGCTTTGCAATCTCCGGGTTTTATCGGAAAGCTTCGGCTACTTTTGCTCGTTTGTCTTCAAATCGTACTTCGAGCACGATATAGGGATATTGTTCTCCGGTTTGGGGGTCGTCGACATCCTCCATTTCCTCATCCGAGACTGAAGGCGAGGAGGAACTAGTGACAGAGGCCTTGCCGGGTCTACGAGCAGGGCGCGATGGGGCTGGTGGAGCCGGAAGTGCAAAGAGTGCGGGATGGGCTTCTCTGTCGGCTGAGAGGGCAGCGGCGAGTTCACGTTCACGTGTTGCTGCACGTCGAGTGAAAGGTTGCCGGGAGGAAGCCATGGGAGATTCGCCTTGTTGCTCTAGGGTTTCTGAAACGAGATTCGGCGCCTTTGAAGGAGAGAGGATGTGTCGATGCATAGGGAAGGGGAAGGGACATCCTTTTATATTCCCGTGTTGGTGACATTTGCAAAAAGGGGCACATCTCAGCAACGTCGTTTCGCAGAAAAAAACAAAACCAAGTAGGTTAATGAAAATTCCACAAAACAGAGGAAATTAACTGCTACACAAGTAGAAATGTGCTAGTGACAAGAATCAAGCACACCGAGCAGGCACTCAACTTACAGACAATTTAATCCGATGAACCTATGGGGAATTTAGGCTGCCAGAAACTACATATCACACTAATGAAATAAAAGAAGATAAGAACTACTAGTTAAAAGGTCAAACATGCTACACTCAACCCACGGAAATGCATGAAATCAAACTGCATTGTGCGTAAATGGGAATTATAGCTACATAGGTGATGTAATCACGTTGAGGAGGTCAATCCAAGTCGTATCCCAGAAGAGTGTACCAACTAGTTATGAAGAAGATACCTCTCCTCAACATACAATTTTAATTTCCTTTTTTATTATTTTTTTATTTCTTTATTCTTTTTTTATTTTATTACCCTCTTTTTATTTTCAGAAGAGACTTAACGTTGAATTGGATCTATTTCAGTCCAGATTGTTACAGCAACCTGACCCGAAAACACCTCTCCCCTGTTAAGTACTACCTTCTGCCTAATCCGGACAGTGATCAAGCCTACAGTAAAATGTGGTAGTATCTTACGCCAAGTTGAGTATCCTATCATCTTAGGCCTTTGTGTGTGCCATCACCCTCTTTTTGTTAAATCTTCCCTTTTTTTTTTGTTTGACGAGTATGGCACGACACTGTCTACTCCCTTCTTCAGGTGTTTGTTTGTACCTAGAGACTCATAATTACCACACACTACCTGTCACACAACCGAATATAACCTCACTTAACACTATAACATATATATACACATTTGTAGCTCTCCTCCCCACTATCGCACAGACAGTCATAGTTCACACATTCCGAGTGCTTTTCGTAGTGAAAATAAATGTGTTAGCATCCAAAGCCTTAGTAAAAATATCAGCAAGTTGTTTTTTAGATGTGACATGCAGAATTTCAACAGCCTTATCCTCCACCAGTTCCCTAACAAAATGATGCTTTATATCTATATGTTTAGTCCTAGAGTGTTGTACGGGGTTCTTAGATATGTTTATCGCACTCATATTATCACAGTGTATAAGCAGAGGTGCAGTATTCATACCGTAGTCAGCCAGCATATGTTTCATCCATAGTAGTTGAGTACAACAGCTGCCTAGGGCTATGTACTCTGCTTCCGCGGTAGACAAAGTCACACAGTTCTGCTTCTTGCTATGCCAGGAGATCATGTTATTTCCAAGAAAAAAACATCCACCTGAGGTACTTTTCCGATCATCAGTGCTACCTGTCCAATCTGCATCACAGAAACCAGCTAAGTTAGTATTCGTCTCTTTTGTGTAACACATACCTAGGTTTGCTGTCACTTTCACATATTTCAGTATGCGCTTGACAGCCAACACATGTGATGCGCGTGGATTGGCTTAGTATCTTGCACACACTCTCACACTGTAGCACAGATCCGGTCTGCTTGCTGTCAAGTAGAGTAGACTCCCTATCATTGCCTGATATAGTTTTTCGTCAACCAGGGGTCCTTCCTCATCCCTGGATAGCTTGCTGGTAGTACTCATAGGCGTTATAGCAGCTTTACTTGACTGCATATCAAATCGAGACACAAGATTTTGCGCATAAGTGTTTTGTGACACAAAAATCCCTTCTGATGTTTGCTTTACTTGCAGTCCAAGAAAGTAGTTAAGCTCTCCCACCATACTCATCTCAAATTCTTGCGTCATATTCAGCACAAATCGGTCTACAAGTGCCTTGCTTGTTCCTCCAAATATGATATTATCAACGTAGATTTGAACTATCAACATATATCCCTTTTCTTTTTGAATGAACAAGATCTTATCTACGTTGCCTCTTCTGAAGTTAGACCTTAACAAGAATTCAGTTAGGTGCTCATACCATGCCCTTGGTGCTTGCTTAAGTCCATATAGAGCTCGCTTGAGTTTGTAAACATGTGAGGGAAACTTAGGATCTTCAAAACCTTTAGGTTGTGTCACATACACTTCCCCCTGGAGTAATCCATTCAGAAACGCACATTTTACATCCATCTGGAATAGCTTGATGTCCATCTTGCATGCTATGCCAAACAATAGACGTATCGATTCCAGACGTGCCACTGGTGCGAAAGTCTCGTCAAAATCCACTCCTTCTATCTGGCTATAGCCTTGAGCAACCAATCATGCCTTGTTTCTAACAATGTTCCCATCTTCATCAATCTTATTTTTAAAGACCCACTTTGTTCCCACAACATTGACATTGCTTAGTCTAGGTACCAAATCCCATACATCGTGTCTGGTAAACTGCTCCAGTTCTTCATGCATTGCTCTCACCCATGATTCATCCTTCAATGCTGCACTCACATCCTTCGGTTCTATAAGTGACACAAATGAGGCCAATTTAACCATATTCTTGAAATCAATCTGAACTTTCCTGGTTCTTCTATCACCATGGATATCTCCAATTACATCATCTACTGAGTGGTTACGGTGCACCTGCAGCTGACTGTCTGCCCGTGTTCTCACTTCTGTGACTTCATCTTTAACTTCCTCCTCCTTCGGCAGTGTTACATCTGCTCTGTTATGGTCGGCTTGCACACCTTCTTCCTGTGTAACTCTCTCAGCTGTTAATATACTTCGATCATCAAACACTACATTTACTGATTCAACAATCATCCTGAGATTTTTGTTGTAGACTCGATAAGCCATGGAATGATTCGAGTAACCCATAAACAGCCCCTCTTCACTTCTAGAGTCAAATTTCCCAAGGTGATTTCTTTCATCAAGTATGTAACATACACACCCAAAAACATGAAAGTAGCTCAAGTTTGGAGTCTTCCCTTTCCAAATTTCATATGGTGTAGTCTTAATACCTGACTTAACATAAACCCTGTTGATGATATAGCACGCCGTGCTTATTTCCTCAGCCCAAAACCATGCAGCCACGTTGTTTGCATGCATCATAGCTCTTGCCATCTCCTGTAGGGTTCTGTTCTTTCTCTCTACCACTCCATTTTGTTGTGGAGTCCTTGGTGCTGAGAATCGATGTCTAATTCCATACTTGTGACAGAAACTCTCAAACATCGAGTTCTGAAATTCTCCACCATGATCGCTTCTTATTTGACCAATGTTCCTTTCATCATTGAGCATTTGTAGTGTGAAGATCTTGAACTTCTCAAATGCTTCAGATTTCTCTCTCAAGAAATTCACCCAAGTAAATCGTGAGAAATCGTTTACCATGACCAGAATGTATCTCTTACCGGCTATGCTTTTTGTCTGTATTGGGCCCATTAAATCCATGTGTATCAATTCCAAAACTCGCTTAGAACAGATTTCAGGTACCTGTTTGTGTTGTACCTTTATTTGCTTTCCCTTGCAACACCCTTTGCATATGTTCCCGATTTCCTTTTCAAGCTTGGGAACTCCACGAACCACTTCTGCTTGCACAATACGTTGAAGCCCATGTATGTTCATGTGTCCGAGTCGTCTATGCCAAAGTTCCAACTGAGACTCAACCATTGAAAGACACTTATCAGTCGCATTCCACATGTAGCAATTATTACTCGATCTAGACCCATGTAGTACCAGATTCCCTTGAGTATCCATCGCTTGGCATTCATCCTTAGTGAAGAATACTTTTAGCCCTTCGTCACACAGTTGGCTCACACTAATAAGATTCGCCTTGAGTCCTTCTACATAATAGACATTTATTAGTGAGGGTTGCAAGTCATTGCCAATCATTCCAACTCCTAATATTTTTCCCTTTGCACCATCCCCGAAAGTTACTTTCCCAGCCTTGCCTTCTGTGTATGATCTCAGAATCTCTTGATTACCAGTCATATGCCGTGAGCAACCGCTATCGAAATACCATGGTGTCGACTCCTTATCAGTTCCTGAGATGTAAGCCACTTTACCACACATTCCTTCCTCCTCTGTTCTGTTTGAGCAGGGAGTCTGTTCCAGAGCACTACACTGTTTTTCCCTGTTCAACTCAGACAAACTAGAACAGTGCAAGTAATTCTTGTCAATCCACACTTTCTTGAATTGACTAGGTTCAAGAAAGCACTTACCTGACTTCCAAGCCTGCCTTATGCGATTGATCATTCTGTAGCAATTGCATCTAATATGCCCACTCTTCCCGCAGAAGTAGCACCCCTTAAATTTTGGATATCTAGCCCGTTGGATTTCATCTCTGCCACTAACTGTAGGTTCCTTGTGATCAGAGTCTCCATTTTGCACTTCTGCAACTTTCACTTTCTCGCTCTGAAAGAAATTCTTGAGATTCGTGTAGTCAGGACTTTCTGTGACACAGCCGCTCTCTGTGTATCCTCTGAAGCCAAGGCCCCATGTACATCCAGTGGGTGTTCCCATCTCCAGAAGTCTATCCAGGTCCTTTGAACCCTGATTCAGAATCCTAATCCTTTTGTAGTTCTCTGTCAAGCTGTGTTCCAGCGTCTGATTGCGTTCCCTTGTTTGAATCAGAAGATCTTTCAATTTGATCATTTCTGCTTCTAGCGTTTGGATCCTCTTCGCATCAGATAGTTCTTCGCTTGACCTAACTGTTTTTCTTTCATCAGTATCGCATTCAGGTTTGCCGCTCCTTTTATTACTCGACTCCATTTCCATAATGTTAACCTTCGCTTCCAGCATGGCCTTATCCTTGATGAGTTGCAGATTGGTATTGCTTAACGCCACCCAATTATCATAGAGGCGTCGATATTCAGCCTTTGTATCAACTTCACCATCATCATCAGAGTCAGTCTCTTGGTCGGATTCCTTGGTTGCTTCGCTCGTGAATGCCACAAAGTTTAGCATCTCATCATTTTCTTCACTATCGTCTGACTCGGTCTCACTGAAACTTAGTAATGACTTATCACTCCGCTTCTGAAGATTTGGGCACTCTTATTTAATGTGGCCAACTCCTTTACACTCATAGCACTTCAGCTCCTTGCGTTTGGTGAGAGGGCACTCAGCCTTGAAATGCCCATATCCTTCACACTCATGGCATTTCACATCCTGTCGTCTGCTTGACTTTCCACCTTCCATCCTCTGTGGTTTATTGCTGAAACGATTCTGAGATGTTCCCTGTTCGTGACTGTGAGACTTTGGTTGTCCCTTCTCAATGCGCTTAAGTGCCTTCTTAAAGCTTCTTGCCATCAAGCCCATTATTTCCTCCAGCTTCTGATTCAGGTTGTCTTCAAGTTTTCTCATCCGATCTGTATCTTGTTCAACACTGAATGCTATTCCTTTTCCCAGCTTAGACGGCTCTATAGCGCTCTCCATCTCTTCAGCCTTTAGCATCCCTATCAATTGCGAGAATTTCATGTCATCTGTGTTCATGGCAATCTTCCGTACTGCCTTATGCGGTCCAAATTTTGCTGGAAGGCATCTCAACAGTTTCTTGACAAGCTTTTTTTCCTTATATACTTTCCCTAACACAACTACTTCATTTGAGATTGAGCTTAGCTTTGATCCAAAGCTCGCTATAGTTTCATCACTTCCCATCCGCAAGTTTTCAAACTGTGAAGCTAGATGATCAAGTAACGTCCTCTTGACACATGATGTACCCTCATACGAATTCACAAGGATGTCCCATGCATCCTTCGCATCCGCACATCCCTGAACAAGCTTGAATTGCTCAAGGTCGATTGCATAGAATATTTCTGTGAGGGCCTTTGAATTGAACTTAGACGCACTTTTATCACCATCTGTCCACTTCTCTTTGGGTTTTGGAATTTTCTCACCTTCCTGGTTCAGTATCCTTGGTTCTTCCCAGCCGTCCTCCAGTGCTGTCCATGCATCTTCATCTATTCCCCGAATTCTCTGTCGCATACGCACTTTCCAATGCCCAAAGTTGTTTTCATCCAAGATTAGTGGTTTTTGCACAGCAATGAGTTCTTTGGGTGTCTACATACTCTGTCTCAGGACCTCAACCTGTTGATAAATCTCAGATTTATACTAGGTGACCCGCTCTGATACCAATTGAAAGCACTAGAATATAGAGAATACCAAGAACTTTGTATAACACACACAAATTCTATTAGAAATCACTTAAACACAATTCTACAATAGTGTTTAATCAGATTTACGCACTACTAACAGTTAGCATGCCACTGACCAATTCCTAATCTACCCAAAACTCACCCACAACAACAGTTGTGTACACTCTTTGTTCACTCACGAGAGAACGTGTGCAACTCACTTACACACAGAGCTTCACTTTCTTTTCAAGAGCGACAACCCTAGCTGCAAGTCGACACCTTCTTTTTATAGGTCACTTACACTAGGGTTTCCCCTTTCCTAAATGAATATTCAGCAATATTCATCACCACGAACTTGCCTTCTTTGAATATCCTTTCTTCCTTACACAGTTTGATATCTCATTGCCAATGAGATCGCGCCACGTCAGCACTTTCAAACTTCCTGTGTCCAGACTTACGTGTTGCACACCGCTCCATCTGTTTAGCCACAATCCTTGTGCTAACATATAAATCTTGGATTGTCAAAGTTATTCATATTTTTTTAACTATTGATTGTATTTATTGTCAATTTGGATACTATAGGTTTAGTAACCTTATATGAAAATTGAATATTAAAAAATTCTTACAATTTTACATAATAAAGTAATATTATTACAATCAAATAACCCAACAATAAGAATGCAATTTACTAGACCAAGTTTTTTCTCTCTATATACATATGGAGTAGAAGTTTTGATTTAGTAAAATAATGCATCTTAGTGTATCGGGAGATAGTATGAAAGCTTGGTACTACTTTTTTCTTCTGTTTTGAATGTGAAAAAAAAAAAAAATATCTAGCACATAGTGCTAGAATCCACTCTTGTGAAATTATGTTTGTAAATTATGATATGGTGCCTAAAAAGAAAACAGTTAAAGCTTATTTTCACAGATGTTCAATGTATAGAAATACATTACACATATTTTCTTATTGAAGAGTTTAGAATGCATGGTCATCAGAACTTGCATTCTTGTATTTTCCATTCTACTTTTTGCTGCGACAATCTTACAATCAAAGATGTAAATAAAACGATTCATCTTCATTCACGTTCAAAATGAGTACATGGTTTAGTTTATATACCCACATATACAATTTGATGAACCAAATAAATTAGCAACATAACCAAGAAAACCAAGTCTAAAACCACTCTTCAAAATGGAGTTTCATTGAGATTAAGAACACCCATCTTGCTTCTAAGAAATTGAAAAGAATAAAGATAAAGAGGCTTGGTTAAAACATCAGCTAACTGATTTTCACATCGAACATGTAAGGTTTTGAGAAAACTAGTAGCAATCTTCTCTCGAACCAGATGACAGTCGATGTCAACATGCTTCATCCGCTCGAACCAGATGACAGTCAATGTCAACATGCTTCATCAGCTTGTGAAAGACTGGGTTCTTGGCAATATGCAGAGCTGCCGTGTCGTCGCATAATAAAAGAGCAGGTGCAGACACAGGAATACCCAAATCCTTCATAATCCGAGTGATCCAAACAAGCTACTTGCAGCCATATGCTATGGAACGATATTCGACTTCTGCAGAAGTGCAGGAGACAATGCTCTATTTCTTTGATTTCCAAGAAACCAGAGAATTACCTATATACATGCAGTATCCTGTAATCGACCTTCTGGTTTCTGGACATGTTTTCCAATCTGCATCAGTGAATCCTTGGACAATATAGATTGGATCAGATGAATAAAAAAGACACATTCCAATCGTGGCTTTAAGATAACGAGTATCTTATGTGCAGCTTGCAAATGAACTTTATGAGGAGCAGCTGAAAATTGACACAATTTGGTAACTGCAAAAGATATATCAAGACGAGTGATACTCAAATACAGAAGTTTCCCAATCAATCGCCTGTAGGATTCTATATTCTCAAGAAGAGGAGTATCATTCTTGTGCAAAGAATGATTTGGTTCCATGGGAATAGAAGATGGCTTACTGTGTGTGAAACTAGTATCCTTTAGCAGTTCAAGAACATATTTTCTCCGACAAATGGAGATTCCTTTCTGACTGCGAGCAATTTCTAAACCCAGAAAGAATTGAAGAGGTGCCAAATCTCGGAGTTTAAAATGAGTGTTAAGCAGCTGAATCAAAGGAGTTTCCCAATTATGATGTCATCTACATAGACCAGAATAGCTACAAAAACTCCATCTTGAAACCGAGTGAACAAAGTATGATCACTATGGGATTTAGAAAAACCAAATTGATGAAGAACATTAGACAATTTTAGGTACCATTGTCTTGATGCCTGGTTGAGCCCATAAATGGATTTATGAAGTTTGCAAACCAAATTAGTATGATCCGTGTTTTCACCGTGTTGCACATACCCATGCGCTAGAGACATATAAATCTCTTCATCCAATTCTCCATTTAAGAAAGCATTTGAGATGTCTATCTCATTTAAACTCCAATTCATTTTAACAGCAACAACTAAAAGAATCTTGACAGTAGCCAACTTAGCCACTGGAGAAAAAGTTTCCATGAAATCAAAACCTTCCTCTTGAGTGTAACCTTTGGCTACAAGTCTAGCCTTGTATCTATCAACACTGCCATCAGCTTTGTGTTTGATTTTTTATACATACTTACAGCCAATAGCTTTCTTACCTGGAGGTAAAGGACATAGAATCCAGGTATATTCCTCTCCATTGCTCTCAACTCCTCATTCATCGCATTAACCCAAACTAGGTGTTTCTTAGCTTCAGAATATGTACGGGGTTCAGTAAGAAGGGTAATATTATGTATAAAGAGATGAAAGGAAAGGCCAATTTACTATAAGAGATATAGTGAGATATAGATTAAGGAGTAGTAGAAGTGGAGGTATTATAACAGAGATAATCCTGCAAATATAGAAGTGGTTTGGTCTTTCTGCGAGAATTTGTTTCAAAAGGCAAGGACTTCTCAGAAGATGATTTTTCAAAATGTGAAGAATCATCAGAAGATGAATGAGCAGAATGCTTTGATTCATCAGGGGATTCAGGGAATGAAACATGAGGGAAGAAATTACGTTTATCTTCCGAGAAATTAGAAGACAGAAACGGGAAAATATCCTCATGAAAAATGATATGCCATGAATAGAAATGACATTACTTTCCAAGTTCAAGACTTTATATCCTTTAAAACTAGAAGGGTATCCTAGTAAAAACACAAGTCTTAGCTCTAGGTTGAAATTTATGACGCAGTTTAGGAGATGTTGAGATATAACATAAGCAAGCAAAGGTTTTAAGAAGGTTGTAATCAGGGATTTTGGATGTTAAAATCTCATAAGGAGTCTTATTCTAAAGAATCGGAGTGGGAAGTCTATTGATTAAGAAAGGAGCAGTCATTATACAGTCTCCCCAATACTCTAAAGGAATATTGTGATTGAAACAATAAAGATCGAGCAACATTTAAAATGTGCTGATGATTACGTTTAACCACAGAATTTTGTTGTGAGGTTTCTGGACAAGAATGATAAGAAACTATTCCCTTAGCTAGATACAAATCACTGAACTTCAGTTCTTGAGTATTGTTAGATCTAACCGATTTTACACTAATCCCATATTGATTCTCAATCAATTTTAAGAAATCCGGAAAAATGGTCAAAACATCAGATTTTGATCTCATCAAATAGATCCAAGTAGTCCTACTATAATCATCGACTATAGTTAAAAAATACTTATGTACATCATAAGTAGATGTTGCAAAAGGGCCCCAAGTATCTATATGAATCAAGTCAAATATGGCTTTACATCGATTGTTATTAGAAATGAAGGGTAAATGTTTTTGTTTTCAAGAGGACAAATGGAATACGTTTTATCATGTTTCTTATAGCCTTTGGGTAAAGGAAAGAACATCACTCAGTTGATCAATCCTAGAGTGAGAAGGATGACCAAAAAAAGTGTGCCATAAACGTGAAACAAAAACAGAAGAACATAAAGGTTTGACACTACCTGGAACAGAAAGATTTTCATGAATTTCTAGAATGTAAAGGTTCCCAATTTGACTACTCTGACCAATCGTAACCTTCTGAGTATGATCCTGAATTAGAAAAACACTGGAGTGAAACTGACATTCAAGTTCATATGCTTACTAAGCATACTCACACTTAAAAGGTTAAACCGAAAGTTGGGATGAATAAAACACCACAAAGGATGAGTTCTGTACTTAGTCTAATATCCCTTATTCCAACAATGATCACTGTTGTTCCATTATGAAGATTCACATATGTGTTTTCCAAGTTTCTAAATCTAAGAAATGAATCCTTAGAGTGAGCTACATGGTGGATTACTCCTGAATCTATGACCCATGAACTTGGAAAGATATCATTTCTAGAAAAATTATGAACAAACATATCATGCAGAGTATGAGATGATAGATTCAGAAATGTACCAGATATCGGAGTGATATTTGATACCGAGTTTGAAGTAGAAGCTGAAGAAACAGCTTGATGGGGACATCAGATCGTATGGCCAGCCAGGATACCAGACTGGCCGTCCATTTGGCGCGTCTGCCGGCCCAAGCGGTACCGCGGGCCTTCGACCAGCCGGGCCGGACCGACCAACATTTTCAGCGGAGAGGCCCAAACCTCCGGCCCAACTGGCGGCGACGTGGATGACACTGCCGGCCCAATTGGTGATGCCGTCGGCTACGAGATCAACTTGGGCGGCTCCGATGACAATTCGGCCAGTACCTCGCACAGTCCAGCCGGTACAGCCGATCCCACCGAGTGCACCACTATTTCAACATCTACACAAAGAGACTCGGACCAGATAAGCTACCAGCTTCAAGACATATATCTAGATGCCACCAGGAGCAATGACAAGGAGCAGATCAAGGGCGCTCTTCCACAAGTTCAGCTTGTGGGTCGACAAGCTCCTAGAGGATGATGGACAAAGAACATTGGGCCAAAAGTGCAAAGAAGAATCCAAGGGCTTCTCAACAATGCAAGAGACTTCAGAGACTTGGGTTTTAGTAGCAAGAGAGGTCAGGGCCCAAAGATTCATAACCCTACTCCAAGTCGAAAATTAGAAGATAGGCGCGTGCATGCCACAAGGTCGGCCACCTTGCATTTCTTGGCCGATAGGTAAGAATGGTAAGTTTTCAAATTATACACTTGCGTTTTTCTGTTTTGTAGGATAGGATTTAGAATGTTTAAATTTAGAGTCAAAGACAATTTAGGTAGAAGTCCTTTTTCGGTTATTCACTTTTGTAATTTTTCCATTTGTGCACTTTTGTAAATTTTCAATTTCTCTTTGAGTCGACCCTAGAAGGTCAAGCTGTCGAACATATTAATAAGGCTCCTTCCAGCATTGTAGTTCGACAACCTTTTTCTGATATTAAAAAAGATCGAATTTTCTTCCTACAAGTTTTCTCTCAAGAGCTTGTGCACTTAGAATCTAGTCGAGACCAGCCCTCCTAGCTTCTAAGTTTGTGATTTATCACGAGGTTCATCACCCCTTCTGTGGTTTACTTCATCCTTCCATCCATTAGCAAACAGAAAACCCCCATCCAGAAGCCTAAGGTTAAGTTTCTCACCTAATCTTATCCACACATTCCACGTGCGTACAATATTGATTTGAGGCTTGTATCACAGCTAGAGTTGGATTAACACTTGAATTATGAAATCTTGAGATCAGGAAAGCAATGATGTCCTGAATCGGCCCAGTTGGAAGTTCTGCAATCAGTTGGTCTTAATTTTTAAGCCTTTCTGCATTTGTGATACTCATGTTGGCAGCTGGAGCAATATTAGTTGAAGGAGTAGCATAATTCTTCTGAACAGTAGCGGTTGATGCTGAAGAATTTTGATTAAAATTTTTCCTCCTTGTCCATCCAAGAGGATAACCATGCAATTTATAACATATGTCCTTCAAGTGACCAGCAGCACCATAGTGTGCACAAATGTGGCGAGGTCTTTGCTGAAAACTTGTAGCAGCATTCACCAATTTTTCATTGACAGTACCAATGTTTGAAATCTCTCTACTGCTAACTTGAAAAGCAGCTGAAGGAGAAGATACTTGTAGCAGCATTCACCAATTTTTCATTGACAGTACCAATGTCTGAAATCTCTCTACTGCTAACTTGAAAAGCAGCTGAAGGAGAAGATACATGACCTTTAACACTGGTTCCAGCATTTATTTGGCTTTGATCTTGGTCTAACATGTTATATATTTCAGGTAAGCTTGGACGATGCTACTTGTTGATTATCTGCCCTCTGACATTAGCATAAGAATCATACAATCCCATCAAAAATTGAATGACACGACTTGTTTCAGCATCCTCCAGTAATTTTTCCACCATACCACAGCGGCAAATACACTGCTTCTGAGATTTAGTGTTTGATAACTTCTACCAAAGTGTTTTCATCTTAGTATAATATGCAGATAGATCCATAGAGCCTTGTCTTAGAGTAAAGATCTCTTGTTCTAACTGATACTTTCTAGGGAGATTACTAATATGAAAACGCTTCATTAAATACATCCAAATCTCAGATGCGTCATTGTAGTATAAAATGCTATCATATATCTCTTGATTAACAGTGTTCAGCAACCATGACTTAACCATACTGTTACAGCGGTTCCAAATTTTGTAAATTGGATCTGAATGATTTGATCTTGGCAGAGATCCATCGACAAAATTCCATTTATTTTTGCATTCTAATGCCATTGTCATCGCGATTTTCCAATGGTTGTAATTAAGTCCATCTAGGTTGTTGGATACAAGGGACAAACTTGGATGATCAGCGACATGCATAAAAAGGGGCTGTCAGGATTGTCGAAGGATTCCAATCCATAAGTCGCAATTTCAGTCGATCCATGAATCGTGTTAGTTTTGATTTGATCGCAATCAATTAATTGAGCTTTAAAACCATCTGATGTCGGCGATTGAGCGTGATAGTTTTAGGCTGCCACACTTGGACAGCTCCACACTTGGACAGCTCCATCTTTTAAGGTTGAAATCGCAGGCTGCCACACTTGGAAAGCTCCATCTTTTAAGGTTGAAATCGCAGGACAGTTGTCAATAGCCATAAGAATAAGAAGAACAGTGATGTCCTACGATCAATTGTTGAATTGAGAGATCCCTTGTTAGTGTGTAATCCAAAAACATTCGCAAATTACACTTGTTTCCTGATCGATTGATAGAAAATGTTATTTCTTTGGCTTTAGTCCTTGGATAGAACAGACCCTTGAAGATGTAACTGTTTGTTACTTACCCTTAAACTACTTGAGAAATAATACAAGAAATAAATCAGGACCTCGTGCAGAATTTCCAAGCAACAAAGAAAGGAAACAAGAAGTTGGACTATGTGAGAAGCCCATTGAGAGGACCCGACAAGCTTGGATCAAGTGGAGAAGGGCACAAAAAAACAGTAAACTGAGGTTTCAAGAACTTTCCACTTCTTGTAAAAGATTAAGGAAACTTTCAATAAAATGAAATATGGAAATCTCATGGAAAAAGGAATTCGTCTCTAGGGATTTGCACAAAGTAATAAGGATAAATAAGAAGATAGACCAGTGTGGCGAATTCAACACTTACAAGAGAGAGCTTTTATTCAAGGGTTTTGAATTTCTAAAAGAGAAGGCAAAACTAAAGGGGTAAAAAGGTTTTGGTGAGGTGTTCCAAGATTGTGTGCAATCTTGTGAACGTGTGAGGCTAGTGTAATAAGTCAAGGGCGTCTTGAACTTGTTTAATGTCGTTTTAGGTGAGACTTGAGAGTGCACCTAAAAGATTTTCTAATAAGGACACGTACTGTATTAGTCGTTGTATCACTATTTGACACAATTTTTCTATTTCTATTAGCTTTTGCATTTTCAATTGGTATCAGCAGGCACTTGTCGTGTTATATACAAGTGTGATTATGGAGAAAAGATGGAAAGCTATATAGATCTAGTTAACAGCTCGAGGTTGATACTAGATTCGGGAAACTATGGCTTTTGGAAGGCAAGGATGAAGTCCTTGATTCGGGGCATAGATGTGTTAGCCTAGATGGTTGTTCTTGTTCAATGGGAAGAACCCACGATCAAGGATGAAGGAGGAACAGTAGGCGTCAAACCTGAGGAAGACTGGACAGAGGAGGAACTCAAGAGGTCCAAGTTTAACTCAAAGGCACTTACTACGATACACTGCAGTGTATCAAAGAAAACCTTTGAACTGATTCAAGGGTGTGAAACTGCAAAAGAGGCGTGGGACACTCTACAAACCCATTTTGAAGGAACCAAGAAGGTTCAAAGCTCACGAAAGGATCTACTGGTTTCTAGATTTAAGAATCTGAGGATGGACGATCACGGGTCTATTTCAGATTTTAGCTCGAAGCTGAGCTCGTTGGCACAAGAAGCATCAACACTTGGTAAGAAATACAAAGATACCAAGTTAGTCAAAAAGTTTCTAAGGTGCCTACCAGCAAAATTCATGGCATATAAATCAGCGTTAAGTGTATCCCATAATCTTGATCAAATCAGTTTTGCCGAAGTGTTTGGGATGCTACAAGCTCATGAATTAGAACTTGAAGGAGTTAAGAAACTGAAAAGTTTGGCCTTTACTGCTTCTGCAGGTCAGGCAGACGAATATGATGAAGAAGACTTCATGAGTCTGTTAGTACGGAGGTTTGACCGTATACTGAGGAAAATGGAACAGTGCGACAGTTCTAAGAATTTTGGATCCTTCAAGAAGTATGCTGACGTAGATAAAATAGCGAAGAAGGTCGATGTGCAATGTCATGAATGCAAGGGATTTTGTCACTTCAAAGCTGTGCCCTACTGTTAAGAGGAGAGAGTTGAAATGCTTCGAATGCATATGTATCGGTCATACTCATACAGAATGTGTGAACGAGCAAAAATCAAGGGGAGAAAAGTCTATATTGGCAGAAGATGACTAAGATGATGCTGCTGAAAAGGAAGAGAGCAACTTTGTAGCTTTTGTGGGAATCGTTGAAAAAGAATCAGATGATGAGGATGACGAAATCGATCTGATAGAAAGTTATAGGGAGGTTCTTGAGACACTTGTCAGGCTTGGTAGAGAAAATTCAGTTTTAACTAAGGAGAAAAAACAACTTGAAGCACTGGTCGAGTCACTGGAGAGTGACCTTGAAGCTGAAAGGAAGATAAATCAGGAAGGCTTGTCAATAACAAGGGAAAAGCTAAGACTGACATTCAACTACGAGCAACTAGAAAAAGAGCTTCAGTCTGAAAAAAGCTATCAACTCGACTCCAATCGGAACTTAATCAACAACACAAAAAGATCCACATGTTTGATGGTACTAGGTAACTGGATCATATTTTAAGCTATGGAAGGACCATGAACTTCCACATGGGATTGGGTTACAGTGGAAGAGAGGGAAACTATCTTGGATAAACTCGTTTTGTAGTAGCTAATCAGTATCCTCATTCGGCTGATGGACCTAAGAGTAGGTCAACACATAGAATTCACTGTTACTTTTGTGGAAAAGCAGGACATATCAAAGCTTATTGTTACAGATACATGAGAAGAATCAAGAAAATCAAGAATCAAGGGAGATTCACGTGGAATGGTGTGCGAAATCAGATCTGGGTGAAAAAATCTGACCTTTAGAAGAAAACAAGTAGAAGTGCAGCAGAGAAAACATCAGGGAGTGCGACAGAGAGCACATCAGGGAGTGCATCAGAGGAAAATTATTACAGTAATTTGGCTCTGATTGTAGATAAATATGATGAAATTGTCCCTTGGTATTTTGATAGTGGATGCTCTCGTCACATGATAGGTTCAACAAGGAACCTGCAAGAGTTCAGCAAGTTAAGGGAGGAAAAGTGACATTTGGTGATGGAGATCATGAATTATACAAGGGAAAGGTATAACATGTAATGGATTACCACAATTGGACAATGTTTATCTTGTTAAAGGTGTCAAAGCCAATCTGATCAGTGTGAGTCAATTCTGCGATAAAGGACTAAATGTAGCATTCACTAGTACAGACTGTGAGGCAGTAAATCAGAATGGTGAAAGTGCGCTGAAAGGGATTCGATCTGGAAACAACTACTATTTGTGGGAGAATTCGACTAAATGCCTTAGTGCAAGGGATGATATACACATGTGGCATCAACGATTGGGTCACATGAATGTTCGGAATTTAACTTCTCTAGTTAAAAACGAGATAGTATGGGGAGTACCTAAAATCAAGGGAGAATATCGTATGATTTGTGGACCATGAAACAAGGAAAAACAAGTTGAAGTTCAGCATAAGAAGGTCACTGACATTCAAACCAAAGCAGTACTAGAGCTAGTGCACATGGATTTGATGGGACCAATGCAAGTTGAAAGTTTGGGTGGTAAAAAGTACGTCTTTGTGCTTGTGGATGATTACTCCAAATTTACGTGGGTTCGATTCATTCATGGAAAATCAGAAACAAAAGAGAGTTTTAGGATATGGGCCCTTCAGTTGATAAATGAGAACGGAAGCATCAAAAGAGTGCAGAGCGATCATGGAGGAGAGTTCCAAAATGATACTATGTAGGTGTTTTGTGAAAATCATGGAATAGCTCATCAATTTTCTGCTCTAAGGACTCCTCAGCAGAATGGGGTTGTTGAGAGGAAGAATAGAACACTTCAAGAGATGGCTTGAGCCATTATTCATGGAAATAACGTTCCTGTAAGATTTTGGGCAGAAGCGATCAATACGGCGTGCTACACAGTCAATAGAGTATACGTCAGAAAGGGAACAACAAAGACTCCATATGAATTGTGGAAAGGAAAAATACCCAACCTGAGTTACTTTCATGTTTTTGGATGCAGATGTTATATTCTCAATGACAAAGACCATCTGGGAAAGTTTGATTCGCGAAGTGACGAAGGGATGTCTCTGGGTTACTCACAAAGTAGCTCTGGTTTTAGAATCTACAACATGCGGTCGTTTGTGATTATGGAATCTGTTAATGTGGTGTTTGACGACCAGTATTTCACGAAGTGGGATGAAGGAAATTCTGACATTGAGACGGATCAATCATAGATGAACAGTAAGGAACAAATCACTAGCTTTGTCTCTGTTCTTGAACCAAAATCACATATTTAGGCACTTGAAGATGAATTCTTGATTGTGGCGATGGAAGAAGAACTAGAATAGTTTGTGCGAAATGATGTATGGGAGTTGGTTCCACGACCTGATGGAGTAAATGTGGTTGACACGAAGTGGATTTTCAAGAACAAGATTGATGAGAATGGAGTTGTGGTATGGAACAAGGCTAGACTTGTAGCTCAAGGTTATTCTCAGATTGATGGAGTTGATTTTGAAGAAACCTTTGCTCCAGTGGCTCGTCTCGAGTCTATCAGGCTATTCCTAGGTATGACATCTATCATGAATTTTACAGTCTATTAGATGGATGTGAAGAGTGCTTTTCTAAATGGGATACTACATGAAGAGGTGTATGTCGAGCAGCCTAAGGGGTTCGAAGACCCAGTGAAACTCAATCATGTGTACAAATTGAACAGAGTGTTGTATGGACTAAAGCAGGCCCTGCGTGCATGGTACAAGCGCCTGACACACTTCTTAATCACAAAGGGTTAAGCCAGAGGAAGTGTGGACAAAACCCTCTTCATTCTGACACAAAAAACCCACATCATGATGGTTCATATTTATGTTGATGATATCATATTTGACAGTACATCACAACAGGTTGTGGATCAATTTGTGCAGGATATGACTCAAGAGTTTGAAATGAGTACGGTTGGTGAACTGAAATACTTTCTGGGATTGCAGATTACTCAAACAGAAGAAGGTATATTCATCTCTCAAAGCACGTATGCCAAGAACCTTGTACAAAGGTTCAAGCTTGATCATTGCAAAGAAGCTAATACTCCTATGAGCACTACACTCAAACTGTCAAGAGATGCTGAAGGAAAGGAGGTTGATGCAAAATCATACAGAGGCATGATTGGTAGTCTTCTGTAACTTACTGCTAGCCGGCCAGATTTATGTTTGAGTGTTGGCATATGTGCAAGATATCAGGCTGCATCAAAGCAGTCATGATGTAAGATTGAATATCAATCTCACAAGCGGTACGGCCATGACTCGCAAGACCAAGAATCTCTCTTGGCTTAAGCGGGCAAGGGAACTAAAAGGAGGGGGTTTTGATCAAATCACACGATCAAAGGTGAACCAAGGGAGTTTGAATCTCTCAAACTAACCTGGCCGTGGCTTCAATAGAAAGGAAGTGAATAACACACTTAGTTTCTAAAGAATAAGAACAAGTTCAAAGACAAGGCTTTGAAGAAAATACTTTGTATTCAACTTTTATTTCAATGGTTGTCTATCTTTACAATGAGGTCGTGCTGAGCTTATATAGTGCTCCTAGCAATGGTCCTAAACCTAAAAAGGAGAAAAGGAAATCATACATTTAAAATATATGGCTGTTGGCCATTAATGTCTAGTTTGGCCAACAAGGAAAGTGTATATGCTTGTATCTTGAGAGCTTTGGATCAAATGTAATGTGTCTAGGTACATCCTGGATGCTTTGGAAAGTCTTCAATACGTTTCCAAGTTGCAAGGAATAGAGATATTGCAATCTGAACACATTAACTGCACTTCGGTCCATATATGGCAAGTCTTGGAGGAAAGGGATTCACCTGATCCTCTGGTGGCTGGTGCATGGTAGGTTTATTGTGGGCTTCCTTAGGGCCTTCAAAATATCTCCTGGATGCCATGTTTTGGTTTGCAAGTGATTAAACCAGTTGGCCATATCACTTGCCATAAACGGCTCCAATCGGTTCATTTGAAGGCATGGATGGACCCGCCTGGTCCAAGGCGTTTTTGAGCTTCTAGAAGTGCTTAAGGGAACTCCTAGAAGTACCAAAAAGCCTCCTGGTCGCCAAAGAAACGTTTGGAGACTTTCATATAAGGAAAGTTCCAAATATGGTAAGTTTCGAAAACTCCAATTTGATGTATGGTGCATGACTTGATCTGGCCTTTTTTTGGGTGAGCTGCATGTCGCCGCGTGTCCTCTGTGAGTCAGGATTATAGGCCAGGTTTGGTCTTGGCTGGCCGCTTCTTGGTTAAGCTTGGATTCATGAAGATACAACCATGTATCCTTTTGCGCGTATTTGGCCGCCTTTGTGTTCCTTGGGCCGGCCCGGCCGGGCAGTTGGCCGGGGGTTGGGCTGATGACCTCATCATACCCTCCTTCTTTGAAATGTTTTGTCCTCAAAACACTTTGGCCTGCATATAGAGAAGGCAAGTTAATACCTTGATTTACTTGTGGGTTTAGGGCATTACCTTGGTTTATGGCCCTTAATGGTTCGGATGTGGCCATGGTGCATCTGGCGGTTGCTCCCTGATAAGAAAGGAAGAAATTACTCCTTTCCATTGCAGCTGGTTGCTTTGCTTTTCCTCCAAGGTGTTGGGTTCTCCATGATCTCCTCTTGATTCCGAACATCGGTTTAATGTAGGAGGTGGGTCTTCTTGATCCTTGTTGAATCCTTGCTTTGTTACACCTGTTTCAACAACTTTTGGCAAATACAAGTGCATTATGCTAGTACTGGAAATTTGAAATTGAAGCTCCTTTATTGCCTTAACACTTTTAGGCTTAATATTTTCGAGTTCTACTTGTAAGCTTGTTATTAGTTGTCTAGTTGGGCATGTCTTAGCAAAGTGTCCTCTTTTTCGACATCTATAGCATATAATTTCATCTGTTTTCACATTGTTAGAGGACTTACCTGGCGTTTCCTTGATGTGTATTCCAAGCAATGGCTTTGATGGTTTCATGTGTGCTATGGCTTGAGGCTTTTGAACTTGCTGGTCAATTTTTGGTTTGACCATCGGCTTAGCTACCTTTTGTCCTTCTAAGGTGTTTGAAAACACGTTGTTCTTCTCAGAGCAGTAGGCAAGCTTGGGCTTATGAAAGGGCTGCATGTTTGGTGTAGACATCTCACTCCTTGATGATGTTGGGTGCATAAGTTGTGTGGTGATGTTTCTGCGTGTTTGGTACTTCTTCACAAACTCCCTATACATTCGTGCCTTAAAGTCTCCCCAATCAAGGACTGGTTTGTTGTAGAAGGTCCGTGCATTTTCCTTCAACCACCAATTGTAGGCATCTCCAACGAGCATATCAACGGCATATGAGAGCTTCTCTTCTTTGGGGATGTTGTTTGAGCGCAGCCATTGTTTCATGTTGGTTTCCCATCGGAGGTATTCATCTGGATCCTTGTTATACCCTGAAAAGGATAGAGATTTGGAATTGTAAATATATACCTTACTGGTCTGATTTCTTGATCTAGTTGGAGTGGTGTAGGTTGGCACTCGGCTTGACACAACGAAGTGGCGAGGTGTAATTTTCTTTGACCAGCTTCTGTCAGTGGAATAGTAGTCTGGTGGCTCTGGTTTGAGTTCTTCAACTTCTGTTTCATTGTCAAAATGATATTCTGAATTGTCTTCATGCCATGTCCCATATCCATTAGAATCATCTACGTCGGACAACTCTTGGTCATAGTCCAGTGGTTCTGGTTCAAGGTTTTCTCCATCTGATTCTTCCCTAAAATAAGTCTCCAAATAGTCTTGATTCCATGACTCTTCTGCATAGTCACACTCGCTGGTGGTTAGGCATTGATCATAGTCGTTGTCTAGACTACAATCAGTTTGTGGTATGCTCATGGTGTCTTCTTCTTCTTCATAGTGCTCCATCATTAAATTTTGTACCTTGCACAACAGTAAGAAGAGATATCAGGCCGAAATCAACAATTAAGGAAACTACACTCTAGTGAATATATGATATTAACAAATAAGTAGTAGTAAAATTAAAATCGATACAAGTAAATATTTTGAGGCTTTTGTTTTTGTTTCTTTTGGAAACTAACTTTAAAGCAAACTAAAAGACAATATTTTTTTTGGTTTTTGATATTTTAAATTAATTTAGGACGAAATAACAATATTTAATGAATCTTTTGTTTTTAACTTTACTAATAACTAAATTCGAAAATAACAAAATGAGTGATGCTTATATTTTTGGTTTTTTTTCTTATGATGAATGAAATTAAGTAAACATGAAATACAATTTTTTTGAGTTGGTTTTAGATTTATATGAGAGCAAACAAAAAAAACAACAAGAAACAATGCAAATGAAGAATAAGAACAAATATTTTTATTTGGTTTTTTTGATAAGATGTAAATAAGAAAAATGCAAAACAAAAGTTTAAAAAATAAAGGATAAAGGTTGGATTAACACAACCTGAGATAGGAGCTTTTAGCTCTGATACCAAATGATGTAAGATTGAATATCAATCTCACAAGCGGTACGGCCGTGACTCGCAAGACCGAGAATCTCTCTTGGCTTAAGCGGGCAAGGGAACTACAAGGAGGGGATTTTGATCAAATCACACGATCAAAGGTGAACCAAGGGATTTTGAATCTCTCAAACTAACCTGGCCGTGACTTCAATAGAAAAGAAGTGAATCACACACTTAGTTTCTAAAGAATAAGAACAAGTTCAAAGACAAGGCTTTGAAGAAAATACTTTGTATTCAACTTTTATTTCAATGGTGGTCTATCTTTACAATGAGGTCGTGCTGAGCTTATATAGTGCTCCTAGCAATGGTCCTAAACCTAAAAAGGAGAAAAGGAAATCATACATTTAAAATATATGGCTGTTGGCCATTAATGTCTAGTTTGGCCAACAAGGAAAGTGTATATGCTTGTATCTTGAGAGCTTTGGATCGAATGTAATGTGTCTAGGTACATCCTGGATGCTTTGGAAAGTCTTCAATACGTGTCCAAGTTGCAAGGAATAGAGATATTGCAATCTGAACACATTAACTGCACTTCGGTCCATATATGGCAAGTCTTGGAGGAAAGGGATTCACCTGATCCTCTGGTGGCTGGTGCATGGTAGGTTTATTGTGGGCTTCCTTAGGGCCTTCAAAATATCTCCTGGATGCCATGTTTTGGTTTGCAAGTGATTAAACCAGTTGGCCATATCACTTGCCATAAACGGCTCCAATCGGTTCATTTGAAGGCATGGATGGACCCGCCTGGTCCAAGGCGTTTTTGAGCTTCTAGAAGTGCTTAAGGGAACTCCTAGAAGTACCAAAAAGCCTCCTGGTCGCCAAAGAAACGTTTGGAGACTTTCATATAAGGAAAGTTCCAAATATGGTAAGTTTCGAAAACTCCAATTTGATGTATGGTGCATGACTTGATCTGGCCTTTTTTTGGGTGAGCTGCATGTCGCCGCGTGTCCTCTGTGAGTCAGGATTATAGGCCAGGTTTGGTCTTGGCTGGACGCTTCTTGGTTAAGCTTGGATTCATGAAGATACAGCCATGTATCCTTTTGCGCGTATTTGGCCGCCTTTGTGTTCCTTGGGCCGGCCGGGCCGGGCAGTTGGCCGGGGTTTGGGCTGATGACCTCATCAAGTCACATCTAGAGGAAGTAAAGAGGATAATCAAGTATGTCAAAGGGACAACCAACCTTGGTATCTGGTATTCGTAAAGGTCGAACAAAAATCTGGTGGGATATTTTGACGCTAACTGGGCAGGAAGTGTGGATGACAGAAAAAACCCGAGCGGAGGATGTTTCTTTCTTGGAAACAATCTAATCGATTGGATGAGCAAAAAGCAGAATTCTGTGTCACTTTCTACCGTAGAAGCAGAATATATCGCTCTGGGTAGCTGTTGCTCACAACTTCTGTGGATGAAACAAGTGTCAACAGATTTCCAAATGGATTCGGGTCCTCTCCTAGTTCACTGAGACAACAAAAGCGCCATTAGTATCTCGAGAAATCCAGTACAACATTCTCGCACAAAACACATCGACATTCGGCACCATTTTATTTGCGACTTGGTGGAGGAGAAAGAGGTAGTGAACAAGTAGTGGTTGAACACATTTTCACTGGTTTGCAACTGGCTGACTTATTTACAAAACCTTTAGATTTTACTCGTTTTATTACTTTACGCAATGCAATTGGTGTCTGTAGAATATGATTTTGCCTGAAGCATGTAGGACTGATACATGTACTGAATCGGGGGGCATACAAAGTTTTGATTCTATTTGGATCACTAATCACAGTGGAAAAGACCTACTGATACAAGCCTTGATTCAAGGATGTATGCGCGTGGGCTGTTTGTAGAAGATTAGGTGAGAAACTCAACCTTAGGCTTCTGGATGAGGGTTTTCTGGTTGGTAAAAGATGGAAGGGTGAAGTGAACCACACGAGGGGTGATGAACCTCGTGATAAATCACAAACTTAGAGCTAGGAGGGCTGGTCTCAACTAGGTTCTAAGCGCACAAGTCTCTTGATAGAATAACTTGTTGAAAGAAAATTCGATCTTTATTAATATCAAAAAGGTTGTCGAACTACAATGCTGGAAGGAGCCTTATTAATATGCTCGACAGCTTGACCTTCTAGGGTCGACCCAAATAAGAAAAGGAAAACTTACAAAAGTGCACAAAGGAAAAGATACAAAAGTGTATAATCGAAAAAGGACCTATTCCTAAAATGTTTTGACTCAATAAAAGTAAATATTCTAGATCCTACCCTGCAAAACAGAAAGAGGCAAATATTCTTATTGAAAACTTACCTTAACTTACCTCATGGCCAAGAAATGGAAGGTGGCCGTCCTTGTGGCATGCACACGCCTTGCTCCTAGTCTTCGACTTGGAGTAGGGTTAAAAACCTTTGGGCCCTGACCTCTCTTGCCACTAAAGCCCAAGTCTCTGATGCTCCTTGTGTTGTTGAGAAGCCTTTGGACTCTAATTTGCTCTTCTGGCCCATTGTCCTTAGCTGATCTTCCTCTAGGAGCTTGTCGACCCATAAGCTGAATTTGTGGAAGAGTGCCCTTGATCTGCTTCTTGTCATTGCTCCCTGAGGTACCACTGGTGTAGATACTTCTTCTAGGTGCATGTCCTGGAGCTGGTAGCTCATTTGGTCCGAGTCCTCTTGTGTGGAAGTGGAAATGCGCGTGTACTCGGCTGGATCGGCTGTACCGGCTGGATTGTGCGTGGTACTGGCCGGGATACCTTCAGGACCGGCCAAGTTGATCCCGGAGTTGGCGGCATCACCAGAGGGACCGGCGGTGTCATCCACGTCCCCACCAAGTGTGCCGGAAGCTTGGGCCTCTCCGTCGGCGATGCTGACCGATCTGGTCCTATAGGTCGAGGGTCCGGCGGTACTGCCTGGTCCGGCAGACGTGCCAGATGGTCCTGCTGTCTCGGCAAGCTTCCTGGTCGGCCAGTCTGGTCTCCTGGCTGGATGTACGACCTGATGTCCTCATCATTCCCTCCCTCTTCAGTAGGTTTTGTCCTCAAAACTGGATCATCTGCATGGAAAGGGGCCAAGTCAGTAACATTGAACGTATTGGACACATTAAACTCACCTGGAAGCTCGCGTTGTTGTTGATCCTCTCGAGCACTCTGAATGGTCCATCTCCTCTTGGTGCTAGCTTGGAACTCCTTAGGTTTGGGAACCTCTCCTGCCGTAGGTGTAGCCACACCCAATCGCCTGGTTGAAAGATCACCTCCTTTCTTCCTTTGTTGGCATGAGTCACGTACTGTCCGGTCCTCTTCTCCAAGTTTTCTGCTACCTTCTGGTGTAACCTCCTTATGAACTCTGCTTTGGATGCTCCGTTGAGGTTGGTCATCTCAGCTGGTGGCAGTGGTGTTTGCTCCAATGGGGTGAGAGGGTTGAAGCCGTATACCACTTCAAATGGTGTCTTCTTGGTTGCTGAGTGCACGGCTCGGTTGTAGGCGAACTCAATGAATGGCAGGCACTCCACCCAAGTCTTTAGGTTCTTCCCTAGTGTTGTTCTGAGAAGAGTTGATAGGGTCCTGTTGACAACTTCAGTTTGGCCATCGGTTTGAGGATGGCAAGTGGTTGAGAAGAGTAGCTTCGTGCCTAGCTTTCTCCAAAGGGTCCTCCAGAAATGGCTGAGGAACTTGGTGTCCCTATCTGATACGATGGTCCTTGGCACTCCATGAAGCCGTACTACCTCTCAGAAGAACAGCTCAGCTGTTTGCGTGGCATCATTGACATTGGCACATGGGATGAAATGTGCCATCTTGGAGAATCTGTCCACCACTACAAAGATTGCATCTTTGTGGTTGATCTTGGGCAGACCTAGAACAAAATCCATCGAGATGTCCACCCATGGATGTGTTGGTATGGGCAGTGGGAGATACAACCCGTGAGGTTGCACTCGGGACTTTGCCTTCTTGCAAGTGGTGCATCTTGCACAACGTGCTTCTACTGTCCTCTTGATGTGTGGCCAGTAGAAGTGCTCCTTGACCACTGCTAGAGTCTTGTCGACACCAAAGTGGCCCATGAGTCCTCCTCCATGAGCTTCTCGGATGATAAGCTCCCTTAGTGATCCTTGTGGTATGCACAGCCTTCTTTCTCGGAACAAGAATCACTCATGGATGTAGAATTTGCCATGACTCCCTATGCTACACTCCTTGTAGCTCTCAGCAAGGTCAGGATCATCCTTGTATAGATCCTTGATGTGCTCGAATCCTAGGACCTTTGCCTTCATGGTTGATATCAAGGCAAACCTCCTTGATAGTGCATCGGCTACCACATTGTCTTTGCCCTTCTTGTACTTGATGATGTACGGGAAGGTCTCTATGAACTCCATCCACCTGGCATGTCTCCTCTTGAGATTGGTTTGCCCTCTGAGGTGTTTGAGAGTCTCATGATCAGTGTGGATCACAAACTCCTTGGACAGCAAGTAATGCTGCCAAGTCTCCAATGCTCGGACAAGGGCATAGAGCTCCTTGTCATAAGTGGGGTAGTTCAGTGAGGCACCACCTAGCTTCTCACTGAAGTATGCCACTGGTCTCCCTCCTTGGGTTAGCACTGCTCCTATGCCTATTCCAGAGGCATCACACTCCACTTCAAACGCCTTGTTGAAGTCGGAAGGACTAGCACTGGTGCGTGTAAGGCTGTCCTTCAAGGCCTGAATGCCTTCTCCTGAGCTTCTCCCCAGCTGAATCCCACGTTCTTCTTCACTACTGCCGTCAGTGGTGAGGCAATACTGCTGAAGTTGGGCACGAATCTCCTATAGAAGCTGGCCAGTCCGTGGAAGCTCCTTACTTGGCTGATGTTTCCTGGTGTTGGCCATTCTTGTATGGCTCGAATCTTCTCTTCATCAACCTGTAGGCCCTGTGAACTCACAACAAAACCTAAAAAGACAAGCTTATCAGTACAAAAGGTGCACTTCTTGAGATTGGCATAAAGCTCTTCTTGTCGAAGGGTTTTAAGGACCATCTCAAGATGTGTGAGGTGTTCCCGTAGGCACTTACTATAAACAAGTATGTCATCAAAATAAACTACCACGAACTTACTGATGTACGCCCTAAGAACTTGGTTCATAAGGCGATGAAGGTGCTTGGGGCATTAGTCAAGCCAAATGGCATGACTGTCCACTCATAGAGTCCTTGCTTTGTCTTGAAAGCGGTTTTCCACTCATCACCTTCCTTCATTCTTACCTGGTGGTATCCACTTTGAGGTCTATCTTGGAGAAGATCGTGGCTCCACTCAGCTCATCTAGCATGTCATCCAGTCGTGGTATTGGATGCCTATACTTGACTGTGATGTTGTTGATGGCTCGGCAGTCCACACACATGCGCCAAGTTCCATCCTTCTTGGGCACTAGTAGCACTGGTACAGCACATGGACTGAGGCTCTCTCAAACATATCCCTTCTCCAGGAGCTCCTTGACTTGCTTCTCAAGCTCCTTGGACTCCTCTGGACTCATCCCGTAGGCTGGCCGGGTGGGCAGGGCTGCTCCGGGCACTAGGTCAATCTGGTGTTCTATGCCAAGGAGGCAAGCCTGCTGGTATCTCCTCTGGAAATACATCCTGAATTTGTTGAGGAGTGTTGCTACTTCATGAGGTAGCTCTACCTGTCCCTGTTCTATACTCAACACTTCCTTGAAAACCATTAGTAACATTAAGTCCTTCGAGGCTAAAGCTCTCCGGACATGACTAGGTTGAATAAGAAAGTTAGACTTGACAAGTTTCTTTTCCTTACTCATTTGGAGTTGTAGCTCATGTACTTGGGCAGGTGTAAGAGGAGCTAGGCTGACCTTTCTCTTGTCATGCACGAAGGTGTAGAGATTGGTTCTGCCATCATGCCTGGTCTCTTTGTCAAACTGCCATGGTCTTCCTAGTAGAAGATGGCCAGCTTGCATGGGCACCACGCCGCACACAACCTGGTCTTGGTACTTGCCCACACTGAATGGCACAGTGACTTGCTCATGAATCTTGAGCTCCACTTTGTCATCAAGCCATCTCAGTCTATATGGTCGAGGATGCCGTGTCCTCTCTAGACCTAGCTTATCAACCATATACGCACTAGCAACGTTAGTGCAAGAACCACCATCTATGATGAGGTTACATACCTTTCCTTGATGGTGCAACGGCTGTGGAAGATGTTCTCCCTTTGGATGGTCTCTGAAGGATCCACCATTGCACTGAGGATACGTCTAGTGACCAGCACTTTCCCCACATCAGGGTACTCAATGTCACCGTACTCTCCTTCTGGTTCATTGTCCTCTTCATCTTGGGACTCATATTCTCCTGCCTCCGTAATCAGCATGACTCCGTTGTTTGGGCACTCCCTTGAGATGTGTCCACGTCCCCTACACTTGAAACAAGTTATGTCACGTGATCTTTGAGGGTTAGAAGACTTACCAGGCTCTCTCTGGTCACGGGTGGGTTCAGGAGGTTTGCTCTTGAACCTTGACTCGATCTCTACGCTTTTGCCTTTGTCCACGGTCTTAGGCATGTTGCTTGGTGCCCAAGGTGTCTTAGGCTTGCTGCGGATGTCTTGGCTCTTACGTTTGATGTGCTGTTCAGCTTGCACAGATAGGTGGAACAAGTCCTTGAAGTCGTTGTAGATTTGCCTTCCACCTTGCAGCTGATCCTTTCTTGGAGTCCATCCAAGAATTGCGCCATCAATGCTTCTTCATCATCATTGAGCTCCAATCTGTTCCTTAACCTCTCAAACTCTTCATAGTACTCCTCTACTGATCTGGTACCCTGCTTAAGAGTACGAAACGTCGTTGCAAATCCCTATGGAAGTAAGGTGGAACATACCTTTGTCGCATGAGGTCTTTCATGTCGACCCATGAGTCTACGGGCCTCATTCTCTTCCCCCTTCTGTCAGATACCTCACGATCCCACCAGATGAGGGCATTGTCCGTGAGTTGTGCTACTGCCATTGAGACTCTCCTAGGTCCTGGTTGGTTGTAGTGATCAAAGATATGATCCATTCGCTTCTCCCAATCTAGGTAAGCCTCGGGGTCTACTTTTCCTGCAAAACTTGGAGGAGTTAGTTTAACATCAGGATGAATTACCGGGTTGTAGGTGTGTTCAGCTCAATCCTCATGATGTCTAGGAGGCATTCTTGGTCTCTGGTGAAGACCATATGGCTCAAAGCCATCATCTTCTGCCTCTGGTTGCCGTGGAGGTCCTCTCGGCCTATGGTGATAGTTATGAGGTTGTGTGTCCTCATCTCCATCTGGCTGGGGTTCCTCCTGTTCGTGCCGTGTCCTAAGGTGCTCAGGACCCTCAGGACAGTCTTGCTCAGCTCTCACGTGCCTTATGGCCTGGAATCTTACCGGTCTTTCCACGCGCTCCAACCTCTCGCCTATGGATGCGAGTTGTGTTTGGAGTGTGGTGAACATCGCCATCATGGCTTCAGCTGCGTCTCTATTCTCTTCTCCCATGGTGTGCTACGAAGAAAGAAGATAATTAGGGTGCTCCTAAATTATTAGGAGAGTTTCTTTTTATATGGGATTCGAAAATAATGCAAAAAGGAAAATCCTAAGGAAAGGAAATTTGAAAAAAGGAAACTTCCTAGACAACTTGTGCTAGCTGTCCAATTCGAATTCCTTTAGTATTCTTTCTATTTTCTTTTTATTTTCTTTTTAATTTAACTTAAAATTAAAGGAAATATGATTTAAACAAAAGGAAAACGTGCAAGACAATGCAAAAGTGAATCTAAACCCTAGTGATACACGTAGGAGGCTAGATGCACTCGGTTTGGAGTTTGGTGTTGCTTTTTGATTTTTCTTGAATACGACTTAAACTAATGCAAGAACTAGAAATAAGACAAGCAAAAAGGATAGAAACAACCTGGTTTAGGAGCTTTAAGCTCTGATACCAAAATTGATACAAGCCTCGATTCAAGGCTTATATGCGCGTGGGCTGCTTGGAGAAGTTTAGGTGAGAAACTCGACCTTAGGCTTCTTGGATAGGGGTTTTGGATTGGTATTCGATGGAAGGGTGAAGTTAACCACACGAGGGGTGATGAACCTCGTGATAAATCACAAATTTAGAGCTAGGAGGGCTGGTCTCAACTAGGTAATAAGCGCACAAGCTTCTTTGAGAGAAAAACTTGTAAAGAGAAAATTCGCACTTTATTAATATCAAAAAGGTTGTCGAACTACAATGCTGGAAGGAGCCTTATTAATATGCTCGACAGCTTGATCTTCTAGGGTCGACTCAAATAAGAAAAGGAAATTTTACAAAAGTGCACAAAAGGAAAAGATACAAATGTGTATAATCGAAAAAGGACCTATTCCTAAAATATCTTTGACTCAATAAATGTAAATATTCTAGATCCTACCCTGCAAAACAGAAAGAGGCAAATATTCTTATTGAAAACTTACCTTACTTACCTCACGGCCAAGAAATGGAAGGTGGCCGTCCATGTGGTATGCACACGCCTTGCTCCTAGTCTTCGACTTGGAGTAGGTTTAGGAATCTTTGGGCCCTGACCTCTCTTGCCACTAAAGCCCAAGTCAATGTCCCTTGTGTTGTTGAGAAGCCTTTGGACTCTTCTTTGCACTTCTGGCCCATTGCCCTTAGTTGATCTTCCTCTAGGAGCTTGTCGACCCATAAGCTGAACTTGTGGAAGAGTGCTCTTGATCTGCTCCTTGTCATTGCTCCTGGTGGTACTATTGGTGTGGAGACTTCCTCTAGATGCATGTCCTGAAGCTGGTAGCTTATCTGGTCCGAGTTTCCTTGTGTAGAAGTAGAAATGCTCGTGCACTCGGCTGGATCGGCTATACCGGCTGGACTGTGCGAGGTACTGGCCGGAATGCCTTCAGGACCGGCCAAGTTGATCCCGGAGTTGGTGGTATCACCAAGGGGACCGGCGGTGTCATCCACATCGCCACCAAGTGTGCCGGAAGCTTGGGTCTCTCCGCCGGCAATGCTGGTCGGTCTGGTCCTATTGGTCGAGGGTCCAGTGGTACCGCTTGGGCTGGCAGACGTGCCAGATGGCCCGGCTGTCACAGGCAAGCTTCCTGGTCGGCCAGTCTGGTCTCCTGGCTGGATGTACGACCTGATGTCCTCATCACAGTGGATCAGGAAAAACAAATCACAAGGATTATGGGATGAGTGGCACCAGAAATGCAACAGATATCTATAGTTTCCCTGACCTAGAGGTTATTACCGAAAAATTGTTGAGCGATTTGCGAGTATTGCTAAGTCTATGACTCAATTCACATAAAAGGATGTGTAGTTTAAATGGACAAAAAACTGTGAAGAAAGGTTTTAGAAGTTGAAAGAGCATTTGATTGAGACTTCAATATTGACCTTGCCAAGGACAAAGCTACCAAATTTAGTATACACAATGTATCAAGGTTAGGATTGGATTGTGTGCTAATGCAGGAAGAACGAATAATTGCCGATGCATCTAGGCGGTTGAGAAAACATGAGATAAACTATTCCACCCATGGTTTGGAATTAGCAGTAGTGGTTCTTGTTTCAAGGATTTGGCATGCGTATTTGTACGGAGAAAAGTCCAAGTTTTTATTGACCACAAGATTTTTTAAAAATGTATATTTACGCAACCATACCTTAATCTGAGACAAATGAGATGGATGGAACTAATATCAGATTATGATTTGGAAATCGAATACCATCCCAGTAAGGCTAACATGGTAGCCAATGCAATAAGTAGAAGAAAAAAAATGACATATCAAGGGAACGACAAACTGGAGGAGCAAGTAGTTTTCTTGGAAAAATTAAGCTTGTGTATTGCTATTGTTTACAAAGATGCCATAGGATTAGAAGCCATAAATCGGGTACACTTACTTTGGAAAATATTTGAGGTTCAAAGGGTAGATGATGCAGTAAAAAAGGTTGTGGATAATAATGTGAAAGGATACCATACTACAGACAATGTGATCTACTTGTATAGGAATTGGGTATGTGTTTCCAATGTTAAGGAACAAAAGGATGAGATCTTAGATCGCACACCAGTAACATTTCGCAATCCATCTGGGGGCGACAAAGTTGTAGCAAGATCTAAAATTTTATTACCATTAGAATAGCATAAAATAGGATTTCATAATGGGTAGTGAAGTGTTCTACGTCCCAATTAATAAAAGCAGAACACGGAATACACAGTGGGTTATTTCGAAGTTAGCGTTGCGTGAGTATAAATGAGATATGATCACTATTGATTTTGTGACAAGATTCCCAAGGACAGTTAATAAGTTAGATACATTTTGGATAATTGTTGATTGACTTACGAAGTCAGCTCATCTCTTTGTGACTAAAAAGACAGACAACGGTGACCAATTAGCAAAAATATACTTGGAAGTTCTTGTTAGGCGATATGGGGTTGCAGTGAGCATTGTTTCGAACAGAGATCCAAAAATTATTCAATATTTTTGCAGGCGTTCCAAAAGGCACTTGGGACGAAAGTGCATCTCGGTACCGCGTATCATCCGCAAATGGATAGACAGTCGAAGAGAACAATTCAAACCCTCGAGGATATGTTACAAGTCTGTATGTTGGATTGGAGAAGTCGTTGGGAGAAATATTTACCGCTAGCAGAGTTTATGTATAACAACAATTATTATAGTAGCATAAAAATGTCTCCATATGAGGCTTTATATGGACGATCTTGTCGGATATCACTTTGCTGGACAGAGGTTGGAGAGCATAGAGAATTGGAACCTGAGTTGGTTCAAGAGACAGTGGATCAAAGGGAAACTTTTCGTGCTAGAATGAAAGAGGCTCAAGATCGTCAGAAGAGTTACACTGATAAAGGGAGAAGAGGATTGGAGTTTAGAGTCGGAGACAAGGTATATTTGAAAATGAGGGTATTCAAAAGAGCATATAAGAATAAGAAGTTGGGAAAACTCAAACCACGTTTTATGGGACCTTATCAAATTACTAAAATGATTGGTACAGTTGCATATAGATTAGGATTACCAAAGGAGTTAGTAGCGTTTCATGATGTGTTCCATGTATCAGTCCTCTGAAAAGTTGTCAAAAACCCCCAACTCATTATGCAGCAACCACCAGAGGATTTCGAAGAAAACTTGACAATTCTTAGTAAACCGGTAAAAATCAATGAACAACGAAGAGTTGATATGCAAGGGAAGCATGTTAAATCAGTGTGTGTTCGTTGGGAAAGAGACATAATTGAATAAGAGATGTGGGAGTCGGAACATCATATGAGAATCAATTATCCTGGTCTTTTTAAGGATCATGATGAGAGTGAGGTTAAACCATCGAATTCAGGGACAAATTCTTTTGTGGTGAGAGAGAATTGTAACATCCCGAGCCTAAATTTAAACCATAAATCCCACATAACTAGAAGTGAGGGTATAACGGAAAATTCTTCTAAAACCCTAATTAACCCTAATGACTATATAAGACGTCGCCAAAAGCAATTAGAGGCAGTCGTTCATCAGAAACAAAAACAAGAAGAGAGAGAGAGATTTCGACAAAGAAGAGGGATTGAAAGTTCAGCGTTTGAGAGTCCAGGTGCTCGTATGTACCATCGCCGGAGGAAAAGAAATTAACTCAAGCTTCTCCGTGAGGTGAGACGGGATCTACGATTTTTATTATACACTTATGTATATGTATTTTGACGACTGCTTCGTTTAGGGAGAAAATTACAGGTTGAATCAAGTGGGATGTTAGGGTTTTAGTTAATTGTTGCAAAAATAATGGTGTTTTTATGAGAAAAAGAGAGCTAAACATATTAGAAATTTATTAAATAATAAATAAATAAATATTAAAAAAATGAATAGGAATGTGGTGGTGTACATGTGTGGTGGGGGAAGAGCTAGAAATATTAGATTAATTTATTATTTTAAAGAAAATTATTATGCTGTCTTATTTATTAAGAAAGATAAATTACTATGTGTTGGTTTATTGGTTAAAGATACTAAATTATTTATGGTTGATTATGGCACAGTAAAATGAACCATATTCAATTAATTAATTGAGATAAATTAATATGATTATGAGATAAATATTAAATATTTAGTCTAACCAAATATAACGTTTGATTTATTTAATGTGGAAATAAATTTCTGGTAAACGTGATATTCACGTAACACGGGTATGGGGGATTTGAACACATTAGTTGGTTCAACTGCGTTGATGGGTGTTGGGCTACGACAACAGCGGTGCTGAGTCATAGTTCATTAACGGCTGGCAGGTTGAAACAACCGTCAACGTGACGGGAGCTCAACGTGAGCAAATAGGCCGACGTGGCCATGGTGGAAGGCTGACGTGGCCGTGGTGGAAAGCCGACGTGGCTATAAGCCTTGATTCAAGGATGTATGCGCGTGGGCTGTTTGTAGAAGATTAGGTGAGAAACTCAACCTTAGGCTTCTGGATAGGGGTTTTCTGTTTGGTAAACGATGGAAGGGTGAAGTGAACCACACGAGGGGTGATGAACCTCGTGATAAATCACAAACTTAGAGCTAGGAGGGCTGGTCTCAACTAGGTTCTAAGCGCACAAGTCTCACTTGAGAGAAAGCTCGTAGGGAAAAAGTTCTACTTTATTAATAATCAAAAAGGTTGTCGAACTACAATGCTGGAAGGAGCCTTATTAATATGCTCGACAGCTTGACCTTCTAGGGTCGACTCAAATAAGAAAAGGAAAACTTACAAAAGTGCACAAAGGAAAAGATACAAAAGTGCATAACCAAAAAGGACCTATTCCTAAAATGTTTTGACTCAAAATGTAAATATTCTAGATCCTACCCTGCAAAACAGAAAGAGGCATATTCGAATTGAAAACTTACCATTTTAACTTACCTCACGGCCAAGAAATGGAAGGTGGCGCCCTTGTGGCATGCACGCTTTGCTCCTAGTCTTCGACTTGGAGTAGGGTTAAAATCTTGGGCCCTGACCTCTTGCCACTAAAGCCCAAGTCTCTGATGTTCCTTGTGTTGTTGAGAAGCCTTTGGACTCTTTTGCTCTTCTGGCCCATTGTCCTTAGCGATCTTCCTCTAGAAGCTTGTCACCCATAAGCTGAATTTGTGGAAGAGTGCCTTGATCTGCTTGTCATTGCTCCTGGAGGTACCACTGGTGTAGATACTTCCTCTAAGTGGCATGTCCTGGAGCTGGTAGCTCATTTGGTCCGAGTTCTCTTGTGTAGAAGTGGAAGTGTGCGTGTACTCGGCTGGATGGCCTGTACCGGCTGGATTGTCCGCGGTACTGGCCGGAATGACTTCAGGGCCGGCCAAGTTGATCCCGGAGTCGGCGGTGTCATCAGGGGGACCGGCGGTGTCATTCACGTCCCCACCAAGTGTGCCGGAAGCTTGGGCCTCTCCGCCGGCGATGTTGACCGGTCTGGTCCTATAGGTCGAAGGTCCGGCGGTACTGTCTGGTCCGGCAAGCGCGCCAGATGGTCCTGCTGTCTCGGGCAAGCTTCCTGGTCGGCCAGTCTGGTCTCCTGGCTGGATGTGCGACCTGATGTCCTCATCATCCCCTCCCTCTTCAGTAGGTTTTGTCCTCAAAACTGGTTCATCTGCATGGAAAGGGGCTAAGTCAGTAACATTGAACGTATTGGACACATTAAACTCACCTGGGAGCTCGATCCGGTAGGCGTTGTTGTTGATCCTCTCCAGCACTCTGAATGGTTCATCTCCTCTTGGTGCTAGCTTGGAACTCCTTAGGTTGGGGAACCTCTCCTGCCGTAGGTGTAGCCACACCAATCGCCTGGTTGAAAGATCACCTCCTTTCTTCCCTTGTTAGCATGAGTCACGTACTGTCCGGTCCTCTTCTCCAAGTTCTCTGCTACCTTCTGGTGTAACCTCCTTATGAACTCTGCCTTGGATGCTCCGTTTAGGTTGGTCATCTCAGCTGGTGGTAGTGGTGTTTGCTCCAATGGGGGTGAGAGGGTTGAAGCGTATACCACTTCAAATGGTGTCTTCTTGGTTGCTGAGTGCACGGCTCGGTTGTAAGCGAACTCTATGAATGGCAGACACTCCACCCAAGTCTTTAGGTTCTTCCCTAGTGTAGTTCTGAGAAGGGTTGATAGTGTCCTGTTGACAACTTCAGTTTGGCCATCGGTTTGAGGATGGCAAGTGGTTGAGAAGAGTAGCTTCGTGCCTAGTTTTCTCCAAAGGGTCCTCCAGAAATGGCTGAGGAACTTGGTGTCCCTATCTGATACGATGGTCCTTGGCACTCCATGAAGCCATACTATCTCCCTGAAGAACAGCTCAGCTGTTTGTGTGGCATCATTGACATTGGCACATGGGATGAAATGTGCCATCTTGGAGAATCTGTCCACCACTACAAAGATTGCATCTTTGTGGTTGATCTTGGGCAGACCTAGAACAAAATCCATCGAGATGTCCACCCATGGATGTGTTGGTATGGGCAGTGGGAGATACAACCCGTGAGGTTGCACTCGGGACTTTGCCTTCTTGCAAGTGATGCATCTTCCACAATGTGCTTCTACTGTCCTCTTGATGTGTGGCCAGTAGAAGTGCTCCTTGACCACTGCTAGAGTCTTGTCGACACCAAAGTGGCCCATGAGTCCTCCTCCATGAGCTTCTCGGATGATAAGCTCCCTTAGTGATCCTTGTGGTATGCACAGCCTTCTTTCTCGGAACAAGAATCCCTCATGGATGTAGAATTTGCCATGACTCCCTGTGCTACACTCCTTGTAGCTCTCAGCAAGGTCAGGATCATCCTTGTATAGATCCTTGATGTGCTCGAATCCTAGGACCTTTGCCTCCATGGTTGATATCAAGGCAAACCTCCTTGATAGTGCATCGGCTACCACATTATCTTTGCCCTTCTTGTACTTGATGATGTATGCAGGAAGGTCTCTATGAACTCCATCCACCTGGCATGTCTCCTCTTGAGATTGGTTTGCCCTCTGAGGTGTTTGAGAGTCTCGTGATCAGTGTGGATCACAAACTCCTTGGACAGCAAGTAATGCTGCCAAGTCTCCAATGCTCGGACAAGGGCATAGAGCTCCTTGTCATAAGTGGGGTAGTTCAGTGAGGCACCACCTAGCTTCTCACTGAAGTATGCCACTGGTCTCCCTCCTTGAGTTAGCACTGCTCCTATGCCTATTCAGAGGCATCACACTCCACTTCAAAGCGTCTTGTTGAAGTCGGGAAGGACTAGCACTGGTGCGTGTAAGGCTGTCCTTCAAGGCCTGGAATGCCTTCTCCTGAGCTTCTCCCCAGCTGAATCCACGTTCTTCTTCACTACTGCCGTCAGTGGTGAGGCAATACTGCTGAAGTTGGGCACGAATCTCCTATAGAAGCTGGCCAGTCCGTGGAAGCTCCTTACTTGGCTGATGTTTCCTGGTGTTGGCCATTCTTGTATGGCTCGAATCTTCTCCTCATCAACCTGTAGGCCCTGTGAACTCACAACAAAACCTAAAAGACAAGCTTATCAGTACAAAAGGTGCACTTCTTGAGATTGGCATAAAGCTCTTCTTGTCGAAGGGTTTTAAGGACCATCTCAAGATGTGTGAGGTGTTCCGTAGGCACTTACTATAAACAAGTATGTCATCAAAATAAACTACTACAAACTTACTGATGTACGCCCTAAGAACTTGGTTCATAAGGCGCATGAAGGTGCTTGGGGCATTAGTCAAGCCAAATGGCATGACTGTCCACTCGTAGAGCCCTTGCTTTGTCTTGAAAGCAGTCTTCCACTCATCACCTTCCTTCATTCTTACCTGGTGGTATCCACTTTTGAGGTCTATCTTGAGAAGACCGTGGCTCCACTCAGCTCATCTAGCATGTCATCCAGTCGTGGTATTGGATGCCTATACTTGACTGTGATGTTGTTGATTGCTCGGCAGTCCACACATCGCCAAGTCCCATCCTTCTTGGGCACTAGTAGCACTGGTACAGCACATGGACTGAGGCTCTCTCGAACATATCCTTCTCCAGGAGCTCCTTGACTTGCTTCTCAAGCTCCTTGGACTCCTCTGGACTCATCCGGTAGGCTGGCCGGTTGGGCAGGGCTGCTCCGGGCACTAGATCAATCTGGTGTTCTATGCCACGTAAAGGAGGCAAGCCTGCTGGTATCTCCTCTGGAAATACATCCTGGAATTTGTTGAGGAGTGTTGCTACTTCATGAGGTAGCTCTACCTGTCCCTGTTCTATACTCAACACTTCCTTGAAAACCATTAGTAACATTAAGTCCTTGAGGCTAAAGCTCTCCGGACATGACTAGGTTGAATAAGAAAGTTAGACTTGACAAGTTTCTTTTCCTTACTCATTTGGAGTTGTAGCTCATGTACTTGGGCAGGTGTAAGAGGAGCTAGGCTGACCTTTCTCTTGTCATGCACGAAGGTGTAGAGATTGGTTCTGCCATCATGCCTGGTCTCTTTGTCAAACTGCCATGGTCTTCCTAGTAGAAGATGGCCAGCTTGCATGGGCACCACGTCGCACACGACCTGGTCTTGGTACTTGCCCACACTGAATGGCACAGTGACTTGCTCATGAATCTTGAGCTCCACTTTGTCATCCAGCCATCTCAGTCTAGATGGTCGAGGATGCCTTGTCTTCTCTAGACCTAGCTTATCAACCATATCTGCACTAGCAACGTTAGTGCAAGAACCACCATCTATGATGAGGTTACATACCTTGCCCTTGATGGTGCAACGGCTGTGGAAGATGTTCTCCCTTTGGATGGTCTCTGAAGGATCCACCATTGCACTGAGGATACGTCTAGTGACCAGCACTTCCCCCACATCAGGGTACTCAATGTCACCGTACTCTCCTTCTGGCTCATTGTCCTCTTCATCTTGGGACTCATATTCTCCTGCCTCCGTAATCAGCATGACTCGGTTGTTTGGGCACTCCCTTGAGATGTGTCCACGTCCCCTACACTTGAAACAAGTTATGTCACGTGATCTTTGAGGGTTAGAAGACTTACCAGGCTCTCTCTGGTCACGGGTGGGTTCAGGAGGCTTGCTCTTGAACCTTGACTCGATCTCTATGCTCTTGCCTTTGTCTACGGTCTTGGGCATGTTGCTTGGTGCCCAAGGTGTCTTAGGCTTGCTGCGGATGTCTTGGCTCCTACGTTTGGTGTGCTGCTCAGCTTGCATAGATAGGTGGGACAAAGTCCTTGAAGTCGTTGTAGATTTGCCTTTCCACCTTGCAGCTGATCCTTTCTTGGAGTCCATCCAAGAATTGTGCCATCAATGCTTCTTCATCATCATTGAGCTCCAATCTGTTCCTTAACTTCTCGAACTCTTCATAGTACTCCTCTACTGATCTGGTACCCTGCTTAAGAGTGAAAACGTCGTTGCAAATCCTATGAAAGTAAGGTGGAACATACCTTTGTCGCATGAGGTCTTTCATGTCGACCCATGAGTCTCTGGCCTCATTCTCTTCCTCCTTCTGTCAGATACCTCACGATCCCACCAGATGAGGGCATTGTCCGTGAGTTGTGCTACTGCCATTGAGACTCTCCTAGGTCCTGGTTGGTTGTAGTGATCAAAGATATGATCCATTAGCTTCTCCCAATCTAGGTAAGCCTCGGGGTCTACTTTTCCTGCAAAAGTTGGAGGAGTTAGTTTAACATCAGGATGAATTACCCGGTTATAGGTGTGTTCATCTCCATCCTCATGACGTCTAGGAGGCATTCTTGGTCTCTGGTGAAGACCATATGGCTCAAAGCCATCATCTTCTGCCTCTGGTTGCCGTGGAGGTCCTCTCGGCCTATGGTGATAGTTATGAGGTTGTGTCCTCATCTCCATCTGGCTGGGGTTCCTCCTGTTCGTGCGTGTCCTAAGGTACTCAGGACCCTCAGGACGATCTGGCTCAGCTCTCACGTGCCTTATGGCCTGGAATCTTACTGGTCCCTCCACGCGCTCCAACCTCTCGCCTATGGATGCGAGTTGTGTTTTGAGTGTGGTGAACATGGCCATCATGGCTTCAGCTGCGTCTCTATTCTCTTCTCCCATGTGTGCTACAAAGAAAGAAGACAATTAGGGTGCTCCTAAATTATTAGGAGAGTTTTCTTTTTATATGTGGTTTGAAAAAATGCAAAAAGGAAAAATTCTAAAGAAAGGAAATTCGAAAAAAGGAAACTTCCTAGACAACTTGTGCTAGCTGTCCAACTCGAATTCTTTTAGTATCTTTTCTATTTTCTTTTTCTGTTCTTTTTAATTAAACTTAAAAATAAAGGAAATATGACTTAAACAAAAAGGAAAACGTGAATGATAATGCAAAAGTGAACCTAAACCCTAGTGATACACGTAGGAGGCTAGATGCACTCGGTTTGGAGTTTGATGTTGTTTTTTGATTTTTCTTGAATACGATTTAAACTAATGCAAGAACTAGAAATAAGACAAGCAAAAGGATAGAAACAACCTGGTTTAGGAGCTTTAAGCTCTGATACCAAAATGATACAAGCCTTGATTCAAGTATGTATGCGCGTGGGCTGTTTGTTGAAGATTAGGTGAGAAACTCAACCTTAGGCTTCTGGATAGGGGTTTTCTGGTTGGTAAACGATGGAAGGGTGAAGTGAACCACACTAGGGGTGATGAACCTCGTGATAAATCACAAACTTAGAGCTAGGAGGGCTGGTCTCAACTAGGTTCTAAGCGCACAAGTCTCTCTTGAGAGAAAGCTCGTAGGGAAAAAGTTCTACTTTATTAATAATCAAAAAGGTTGTCGAACTACAATGCTGGAAGGAGCCTTATTAATATGCTCAACCGCTTGACCTACTAGGGTCGACTCAAATAAGAAAAAGGAAAGTTTACAAAAGTGCACAAAGGAAAAAATACAAAAGTGTATAACCGAAAAAGGACATATTCCTAAAATGTTCTTGACTCAAAAATGTAAAGCAACTAGATCCTACCCTGCAAAACAGAAAGAGGCATATATTTGAATGTAAACTTACCTTAACTCACCTCACGGCCAAGAAATGGAAGGTGGCCGTCCTTGTGGCATGCAGCGCTTGCTCCTAGTCTTGACTTGGAGTAGGGTTAAATATCTTTGGGCCCTGACCTCTCTTGCCACTAAAGCCCAAGTCTCTGATGTTCCTTGTGTTGTTGAGAAGCCTTTGGACTCTAATTTGCTCTTCTGGCCCATTGTCCTTAGCTGCTCTTCCTCTAGAAGCTTGTCGACCCATAAGCTGAATTTGTGGAAGAGTGCTCTTGATCTGCTTCTTGTCATTGCTCCTGGAGGTACCACTGGTGTAGATACTTCCTCTAAGTGCATGTCCTGGAGCTGGTAGCTCATTTGGTCCGAGTCCTCTTGTGTAGAAGTGGAAGTGTGCGTGTACTCGGCTGGATGGCCTGTACCTGGATTGTCTTTGGTACTGGCGGAATGACTTCAGGACCCGGCCAAGTTGATCCCGGAGTCGGCGGTGTCATCAGGGGGACCGGCGGTGTCATTCACGTCCCCACCAAGTGTGCCGGAAGCTTGGGCCTCTCCGCCGGCGATGTTGACCGGTCTGGTCCTATAGGTCGAGGGTCCGGCGGTACAGTCTGGTCTGGCAGGCGTGCCAGATGGTCCTGCTGTCTCGGGCAAGCTTCCTGGTCGGCCAGTCTGGTCTCCTGGCTGGATGTACGACATGATGTCCTCATCATTGGGGGTTCCAAATTCTTAAACTGACGTGGTTAGGGATGAGGAGGAGTGGTTGTGACTTAGGCAAGCATGGTTTAAATACATATATCTTGGTAGTATTGTTGTCGACTTTTTATGGAATCAATTGTGCTAGTTTCTTTCTAAAATAAAGTAATTATCAAGATTAGATACATACTTGTATAATGTGGATATGTGGATATGTGCATAGGCGTGATCGTTTCACTGAGTAATTATGTTACTCATGCCTCATTTTGGATGTAGGTGAGTTCGAGCAGTAGTGGTGTAGTGACTAGGGGTGGTTCTACGTTTCGGGAAATTTTAAATATTATTTATTTATTTATTTTGAATATTAAGTATTGTTGAATTTTTAAAGTTATTGTCTTATGTTTTTTAATTATTTTATATTTATTTTTAACAAGAATTATTTTAATAAAAGATTTATTATTTATATTTTATCTATTAAATGAGATTTTAAATGAATTATAAGTTAAATATGAGATGATAACGTGTCATATATTTTGGAGATGGCTGCTACAGTAACACTCTTCACCATTGTTGTCCAGCAAAACCACTGAGATCAAAGTTTCCTTGGAACAACTTCAATCGTGAGTCAATCATGAATACGTTATCATTTGATTGGAAGTTTATAGAAATCCTATTGTCTTGTAATTTAATCATCATTCCTTTGTAGATCCTTTAGCTTTTCCAAAAATTATGTCGAATTTCATCAAATTCATTCAGTTGGATCAACATTTGCTATACAACAGCCTTGATTGAATAGTTGAGTGACTCGACTATCCAATCTACCTTGTACTTGAGCTCAGCTTTTAGGTGAAGTGATTTTCCATAGAACAAATTGAAGTGAACGTTGTTTTGAATTTGTTTAATTAAGTTTGTTGCTGAGTCAAAATAAGTTTTCTATCTTGTACGAAGTAGAGTGTTAGTGGAGTAAAAAGAAGAGTCTAGTTTTTGAGTCTAAAGGTCTCTATAAAGACCACTTTGAGTCTTTTGTTTTCAATGCAATGAAAAAAGGATTTTTTTTCTAGTCAATAATCTGTTTTTGAATACGTAAAACGGAAACTTTCAAATAAAAAAAACTTCAGCAATAACAATTGATATTAGAGATTGTAAAGAGCCTGCTATTCCTCATAAGAAACGAGCGATAAAGATACGTTCATTATCCGAAAGTTTGATGGAAAATGTGAGCATTGGACTATGCTCATGGAAAATCTCCTCCGATAGAAGGAGTGGTCGGATCTTATTGAAATGAAAATCACGCAACTAGATCGAAACACAATTATAACAGAAGCACACAGAGTAGAAGTGCCAGAACAGATTGTAAAGGATCACAAGAAAAAGAACTATCTCTTTGCATCTATAGATAAGACTATTTTGAAGACGATTTTTATGAAGGAGACATCAAAAAAATTTTCGAAATCTATGAAAAGGAATTATCAAAGGAATGATAAAGTGCAAAGTGCACAACTGTAGAAACTTAGATGAAATATTGAAGTTCTTGAGATGAAGATAGGAGAATCAACTACATATTACTTTTTAAGAGTAATGGAGGTTGCCAACAACATGCGAAACTTGGGAGAAGACATGCCATATTCCAAGGTTGTGGAGAAAATATTGAGAACATTGGTTGAAAAGTTCACATATTTAGTTTATGCTATTGAAGAATCGAATGACATCAAGGAGCTAACAGTAGATGGGCTTCAAAGCTCCTTAATGGTACATGAGCAAAATCTGAGCAGCCATGTTGATACAAGCCTTGATTCAAGGATGTATGCGCGTGGGCTGTTTGTAGAAGATTAGGTGAGAAACTCAACCTTAGGCTTCTGGATAGGGGTTTTCTGGTTCGTAAACGATGGAAGGGTGAAGTGAACCACACGAGGGGTGATGAACCTCGTGATAAATCACAAACTTAGAGCTAGGAGGGCTGGTCTCAACTACGTTCTAAGCGCACAAGTCTCTTGAGAGAATACTTGTTGAAAGAAAATTTGATCTTTATTAATTATCAAAAAGGTTGTCGAACTACAATGCTGGAAGGAGCCTTATTAATATGCTCGACAGCTTGACCTACTAGGGTCGACTCAAATAAGAAAAAGGAAAGTTTACAAAAGTGCACAAAAGGAAAAATACAAAAGTGTATAACCGAAAAAGGACCTATTCCTAAAATGTTCTTGACTCAAAAATGTAAAGCAACTAGATCCTACCCTGCAAAACAGAAAGAGGCATATATTTGAATGTAAACTTACCTTAACTCACCTCACGGCCAAGAAATGGAAGGTGGCCGTCCTTGTGGCATGCACGCGCCTTGCTCCTAGTCTTCGACTTGGAGTAGGGTTAAATATCTTTGGGCCTTGACCTCTCTTGCCACTAAAGCCCAAGTCTCTGATGTTCCTTGTGTTGTTGAGAAGCCTTTGGACTCTAATTTGCTCTTCTGGCCCATTGTCCTTAGCTGCTCTTCCTCTAGAAGCTTGTCAACCCATAAGCTGAATTTGTGGAAGAGTGCTCTTGATCTGCTTCTTGTCATTGCTCCTGGAGGTACCACTGGTGTAGATACTTCCTCTAAGTGCATGTCCTGGAGCTGGTAGCTCATTTGGTCCGAGTCCTCTTGTGTAGAAGTGGAAGTGTGCGTGTACTCGGCTGGATGGCCTGTACCGGCTGGGTTGTGCGCGGTACTGGCCGGAATGACTTCAGGACCGGCCAAGTTGATCCCGGAGTCGGCGGTGTCATCACGGGGACCGGCGGTGTCATTCACGTCCCCACCAAGTGTGCCGGAAGCTTGGGCCTCTCCGCCGGCGATGTTGACCGGTCTGGTCCTATAGGTCGAAGGTCCGGCGGTACTGTCTGGTCCGGCAGGCGCGCCAGATGGTCCTGCTGTCTCGGGCAAGCTTCCTGGTTGGCCAGTCTGGTCTCCTGGCTGGATGTACGACCTGATGTCCTCATCATTCCCTCCCTCTTCAGTAGGTTTTGTCCTCAAAACTGGATCATCTGCATGGAAAGGGCCCAAGTCAGTAACATTGAACGTATTGGACACATTAAACTCACCTGGCAGCTCGATCCGGTAGGCGTTGTTGTTGATCCTCTCGAGCACTCTGAATGGTCCATCTCCTCTTGGTGCTAGCTTGGAACTCCTTAGGTTTGAGAACCTCTCCTGCCGTAGGTGTAGCCACACCCAATCGCCTGGTTGAAAGATCACCTCCTTTCTTCCTTTGTTGGCATGAGTCACGTTCTGTCCGGTCCTCTTCTCCAAGTTCTCTGCTACCTTCTGGTGTAACCTCCTTATGAACTCTGCTTTGGATGCTCTGTTGAGGTTGGTCATCTCAGCTGGTGGCAATGGTGTTTGCTCCAATGGGGTGAGAGGGTTGAAGCCGTATACCACTTCAAATGGGGTCTTCTTGGTTGCTGACTGCACGGCTCGGTTGTAGGCGAACTCAATGAATGGCAGGCACTCCACCCAAGTCTTTAGGTTCTTCCCTAGTGTTGTTCTGAGAAGAGTTGATAGGGTCCTGTTGACAACTTCAGTTTGGCCATCGGTTTGAGGATTGCAAGTGGTTGAGAAGAGTAGCTTCGTGCCTAGCTTTCTCCAAAGGGTCCTCCAGAAATGGCTGAGGAACTTGGTGTCCCTATCTGATACGATGGTCCTTGGCACTCCATGAAGCCGTACTACCTCTCAGAAGAACAGCTCAGCTGTTTGCGTGGCATCATTGACATTGGCACATGGGATGAAATGTGCCATCTTGGAGAATCTGTCCACCACTACAAAGATTGCATCTTTGTGGTTGATCTTGGGCAGACCTAGAACAAAATCCATCGAGATGTCCACCCATGGATGTGTTGGTATGGGCAGTGGGAGATACAACCCGTGAGGTTGCACTCGGGACTTTGCCTTCTTGCAAGTGGTGCATCTTGCACAACGTGCTTCTACTGTCCTCTTGATGTGTGGCCAGTAGAAGTGCTCCTTGACCACTGCTAGAGTCTTGTCGACACCAAAGTGGCCCATGAGTCCTCCTCCATGAGCTTCTCGGATGATAAGCTCCCTTAGTGATCCTTGTGGTATGCACAGCCTTCTTTCTCGGAACAAGAATCACTCATGGATGTAGAATTTGCCATGACTCCCTATGCTACACTCCTTGTAGCTCTCAGCAAGGTCAGGATCATCCTTGTATAGATCCTTGATGTGCTCGAATCCTAGGACCTTTGCCTTCATGGTTGATATCAAGGCAAACCTCCTTGATAGTGCATCGGCTACCACATTGTCTTTGCCCTTCTTGTACTTGATGATGTACGGGAAGGTCTCTATGAACTCCATCCACCTGGCATGTCTCCTCTTGAGATTGGTTTGCCCTCTGAGGTGTTTGAGAGTCTCATGATCAGTGTGGATCACAAACTCCTTGGACAGCAAGTAATGCTGCCAAGTCTCCAATGCTCGGACAAGGGCATAAAGCTCCTTGTCATAAGTGGGGTAGTTCAGTGAGGCACCACCTAGCTTCTCACTGAAGTATGCCACTGGTCTCCCTCCTTGGGTTAGCACTGCTCCTATGCCTATTCCAGAGGCATCACACTCCACTTCAAACGTCTTGTTGAAGTCGGGAAGGACTAGCACTGGTGCGTGTGTAAGGCTGTCCTTCAAGGCCTGGAATGCCTTCTCCTGAGCTTCTCCCCAGCTGAATCCACGTTCTTCTTCACTACTGCCGTCAGTGGTGAGGCAATACTGCTGAAGTTGGGCACGAATCTCCTATAGAAGCTGGCCAGTCCGTGGAAGCTCCATACTTGGCTGATGTTTCCTGGTGTTGGCCATTCTTGTATGGCTCGAATCTTCTCCTCATCAACCTGTAGGCCCTGTGAACTCACAACAAAACCTAAAAAGACAAGCTTATCAGTACAAAAGGTGCACTTCTTGAGATTGGCATAAAGCTCTTCTTGTCGAAGGGTTTTAAGGACCATCTCAAGATGTGTGAGGTGTTCCCGTAGGCACTTACTATAAACAAGTATGTCATCAAAATAAACTACTACGAACTTACTGATGTACGCCCTAAGAACTTGGTTCATAAGGCGCATGAAGGTGCTTGGGGCATTAGTCAAGCCAAATGGCATGACTGTCCACTCGTAGAGCCCTTGCTTTGTCTTGAAAGCAGTCTTCCACTCATCACCTTCCTTCATTCTTACCTGGTGGTATCCACTTTTGAGGTCTATCTTGGAGAAGACCGTGGCTCCACTCAGCTCATCTAGCATGTCATCCAGTCGTGGTATTGGATGCCTATACTTGACTGTGATGTTGTTGATTGCTCGGCAGTCCACACATGCGCCAAGTTCCATCCTTCTTGGGCACTAGTAGCACTGGTACAGCACATGGACTGAGGCTCTCTCTAACATATCCTTTCTCCAGGAGCTCCTTGACTTGCTTCTCAAGCTCCTTGGACTCCTCTGGACTCATCCGGTAGGCTGGCCGGTTGGGCAGGGCTGATCCGGGCACTAGATCAATCTGGTGTTCTATGCCACGTAAAGGAGGCAAGCCTGCTGGTATCTCCTCTGGAAATACATCCTGAATTTGTTGAGGAGTGTTGCTACTTCATGAGGTAGCTCTACCTGTCCCTGTTCTATACTCAACACTTCCTTGAAAACCATTAGTAACATTAAGTCCTTCGAGGCTAAAGCTCTCCGGACATGACTAGGTTGAATAAGAAAGTTAGACTTGACAAGTTTCTTTTCCTTACTCATTTGGAGTTGTAGCTCATGTACTTGGGCAGGTGTAAGAGGAGCTAGGCTGACCTTTCTCTTGTCATGCACGAAGGTGTAGAGATTGGTTCGCCATCATGCCTGGTCTCTTTGTCAAACTGCCATGGTCTTCCGAGTAGAAGATGGCCAGCTTGCATGGGCACCACGTCGCACACGACTTGGTCTTGATACTTGCCCACACTGAATGGCACAATGACTTGCTCATGAATCTTGAGCTCCACTTTGTCATCGAGCCATCTCAGCCTATATGGTCGAGGATGCCGTGTCCTCTCTAGACCTAGCTTATCAACCATATACGCACTAGCAACGTTAGTGCAAGAACCACCATCTATGATGAGGTTACATACCTTTCCCTTGATGGTGCAACGGCTGTGGAAGATGTTCTCCCTTTGGATGGTCTCTGAAGGATCCACCATTGCACTGAGGATACGTCTAGTGACCAGCACTTCCCCACATCAGGGTACTCAATGTCACCATACTCTCCTTCTGGTTCATAGTCCTCTTCATCTTGGGACTCATATTCTCCTGCCTCCGTAATCAGCATGACTCGGTTGTTTGGGCACTCCCTTGAGATGTGTCCACGTCCCCTACACTTGAAACAAGTTATGTCACGTGATCTTTGAGGGTTAGAAGACTTACCAGGCTCTCTCTGGTCTGGGTTCAGGAGGCTTGCTCTTGAACCTTGACTCGATCTCTCTTTTGCCTTTGTCCACTGTCTTAGGCATGTTGCTTGGTGCCCAAGGTGTCTTAGGCTTGCGGATGTCTTGGCTCTTACGTTTGATGTGCTGTTCAGCTTGCACAGATAGGTGGAACAAGTCCTTGAAGTCGTAGATTTGCCTTTCCACCTTGCAGCTGATCCTTTCTTGGAGTCCATCCAAGAATTGCGCCATCAATGCTTCTTCATCATCATTGAGCTCCAATATGTTCCTTAGCTTCTCGAACTCTTCATAGTACTCCTCTACTGATCTAGTACCCTGCTTAAGAGTACGAAAACGACGTTGCAAGTCTCTATGAAAGTAAGGTGGAACAAACCTTTGTCGCATGAGGTCTTTCTTGTTGACCCATGAGTCTCTGGGCCTCATTCTCTTCCTCCTTCTGTCAGATACCTCACGATCCCACCAGATGAGGGCATTGTCCGTGAGTTGTGCTACTGCCATTGAGACTCTCCTAGGTCCTGGTTGGTTGTAGTGATCAAAGATATGATCCATTCTCTTCTCCCAATCTAGGTAAGCCTCGGGGTCTACTTTTCCTGCAAAACTTGGAGGAGTTAGTTTAACATCAGGATGAATTACCCGGTTGTAGGTGTGTTCAGCTCCATCCTCATGATGACTAGGAGGCATTCTTGGTCTCTGGTGAAGACCATATGGCTCAAAGCCATCATCTTCTGCCTCTGGTTGCCGTGGAGGTCCTCTCGGCCTATGGTGATAGTTATGAGGTTGTGTGTCCTCATCTCCATCTGGCTGGGGTTCCTCCTGTTAGTGCCGTGTCCTAAGGTGCTCAGGACCCTCAGGATGGTCTTGCTCAGCCCTCACGTGCCTTATGGCCTGGAATCTTACTGGTCTCTCCACGCGCTCCAACCTCTCGCCTATGGATGCGAGTTGTGTTTGGAGTGTGGTGAACATGGCCATCATGGCTTCAGCTGCGTCTCTATTCTCTTCTCCCATGTGTGCTACAAAGAAAGAAGACAATTAGGGTGCTCCTAAATTATTAGGAGAGTTTTCTTTTATATGTGGTTTGAAAAAATGCAAAAGGAAAAATTCTAAAGAAAGGAAATTCGAAAAAAAGGAAACTTCCTAGACAACTTGTGCTAGCTGTCCAATTCGAATTCTTTTAGTATCTTTTCTATTTTCTTTTTCTTTTCTTTTTAATTAAACTTAAAAATAAAGGAAATATGACTTAAACAAAAAGGAAAACGTGGATGCAATGCAAAAAGTGAATCTAAACCCTAGTGATACACGTAGGAGGCTAGATGCACTCGGTTTGGAGTTTGAGGTTATTTTTTGATTTTTCTTGAATGCGACTTAAACTAATGCAAGAACACAAAACAAAACAAGAAAAAGGATAGAAACAACCTGGTTTAGGAGCTTTAAGCTCTGATACCAAAATGATACAAGCCTTGATTCAAGGATGTATGCGTGGGCTGTTTGTAGAAGATTAGGTGAGAAACTCAACCTTAGGCTTCTGGATAGGGGTTTTCTGGTTGGTAAACGATGGAAGGGTGAAGTGAACCACACGAGGGTGATGAACCTCGTGATAAATCACAAACTTAGAGCTAGGAGGGCTGGTCTCAACTAGGTTCTAAGCGCAAATCTCTTGAGAGAAACTTGTAGGAAAAGTTCTACTTTAATTATCAAAAGGTTGCGAACTACAATGCTGGAAGGAGCCTTATTAATATGCTCGACAGCTTGACCTTCTAGTCGACTCAAATAAGAAAAGGAAAGTTTACAAAAGTGCACAAAGGAAAAATACAAAAGTGTATAACGAAAAGGACCTATTCCTAAAATGTTCTTGACTCAAAAATGTAAAGCAACTAGATCCTACCCTGCAAAACAGAAAGAGGCATATATTGAATGTAAACTTACCTTAACTCACCTCACGGCCAAGAAATGGAAGGTGGCCGTCCTTGTGCATCGCCTTGCTCCTAGTCTTGACTTGGAGTAGGGTTAAATATCTTTGGGACCTCTCTTGCCACTAAAGCCCAAGTCTCTGATGTTCCTTGTGTTGTTGAGAAGCCTTTGGACTCTAATTTGCTCTTCTGGCCCATTGTCCTTAGCTGCTCTTCCTCTAGAAGCTTGTCGACCCATAAGCTGAATTTGTGGAAGAGTGCTCTTGATCTGCTTCTTGTCATTGCTCCTGGAGGTACCACTGGTGTAGATACTTCCTCTAAGTGCATGTCCTGGAGCTGGTAGCTCATTTGGTCCGAGTCCTCTTGTGTAGAAGTGGAAGTGTGCGTGTACTCGGCTGGATGGCCTGTACCGGCTGGATTGTGCGCGGTACTGGGCGGAATGACTTCAGGACCGGCCAAGTTGATCCCAGAGTCGGCGGTGTCATCAGGGGGACCGGCGGTGTCATTCACGTCCCCACCAAGTGTGCCGGAAGCTTGGGCCTCTCCGCCGGCGATGTTGACCGGTCTGGTCCTATAGGTCGAGGGTCCGGCGGTACTGTCTGGTCCGGCAGGCGCGCCAGATGGTCCTGCTGTCTCGGGCAAGCTTCCTGGTCGGCCAGTCTGGTCTCCTGGCTGGATGTACGAACTGATGTCCTCATCACATGTAGAAGAAGAATATGCCTTGAAGATGGAAGAACAATGAAAACCAACTGTTTTCAGAGGAAGACGTGGATATCGAGGAAGAGGACAAGGAGGATATCTGAGTAGAGGACGTGGAAGTACAAGTTTCATCAAAGAAATGATTGATGTTACAAATTTCACGAGAAGGGGAATTATACATCAGAATTTCCAACCTGGGAAAGAGAAGCCAATTATGCAGAAATGGAAGAAGATGTACTACTCATGACACATCTCGACGTGAACATAGATGAAAGGGAATATGTCTAGTTCCTTGATTCAGACTGCAACAATTATATGTGTGGAACAAAGGAATGGTTTCTGGACTTCGACAACACAGTTCAAGAAACCGTAAAACTTTGAGATGATAGGAGAATGATGGTAGAAGGGAAAGGAAATATATGAATGGAGATTAATGGAGTAATCCAGGTGATGACCTCGGTGTATTTTGTGCCAGGTTTGAAAAACAATCTGATAAGTGTAGAACAATTGCAGCAAAAAAGTTTGAGAGTAATCATTAAAAATAATGAATACGATATTTAGCATAAACAACAGAGAAAAAGGTTATGCACTCTACAATGACTAAAAAAGAATGTTAATCATTTTAGCCATTGTTAGAGAAGAAAAGGAGTCAACAAACAAGAATTGTTTGCTGATGATTCGGAAAACTGAACAACTATGGCATATGAGATTCGAACATCTTAATCACAGAGGTTTAAAATCTCTTGCTTAGAAAAACATGGTGAAATGAAGTTATATGGGAAATGTATGGCTTACCTACAATCATTTATACTGAAGATGAAGTTATATGGGAAATGTATGGCTTACCTACAATCACTTATACTGAAGATGAAGTTATATGGGAAATGCATGAAAAGGAAACAAAATCGTGACAACATTCCAAAGAAAAGTGTGTGGAAAGCAACTGAAAGACTTCAACTTGTTCACAACGACATTTGTGGACCAATATCTTCAACATAAGAGAGTGGAAATAAGTTTGTAATCAACTTCATTGACGATTACACTCGAAAAGGCTGCACATATTTCCTGTCTGAAAAATCAGAGACACTTAGTGATGAGGACATCAGGTCGTACATCCAGCCAGGAGACCAGACTGGCCGACCAGGAAGCTTGCCCGAGACAGCAGGACCATCTGGCACGTCTGCCGGACCAGGCAGTACCGCCGGACCCTCGACCTATAGGACCAGACCGGTCAGCATCGCCGGCGGAGAGACCCAAGCTCCCGGCATACTTGGTGGGGACGTGGATGATACCGCCGGTCCCTCTGGTGATGCCGCCAACTCCGGGATCAACTTGGCTGGTCCTGAAGGCATCCCAGCCAGTACCGCGCACAATCCAGCCGGTACAGCCGTTCCAGCCGAGTACACGTGCAATTCCACTTCCACACAAGAGGACTCGGACCAAATGAGCTACCAGCTCCAGGACATGCACCTAGAAGAAGTATCTACACCAGTGGTACCTCAAGGAGCAATGACAAGAAGCAGATCAAGGGCACTCTTCCACAAATTCAGCTTATGGGTCGACAAGCTCCTAGAGGAAGATCAGCTAAGGACAATGGGCCAGAAGAGCAAATTAGAGTCCAAAGGCTTCTCAACAACACAAGGAACATTAGAGACTTGGGCTTTAGTGGCAAGAGAGGTCAGGGCCCAAAGATTTTTAACCCAACTCCAAGTCGAAGACTAGGAGCAAGGCGCGTGCATGCCACAAGGACGGCCACCTTCCATTTCTTGGCCGTGAGGTGAGTTAAGGTAAGTTTACATTCGAATATATGCCTCTTTCTGTTTTGCAGGGTAGGATCTAGTTGCTTTACATTTTTGAGTCAAAAACATTTTAGGAATAGGTCCTTTTTCGGTTATGCACTTTTGTATCTTTTCCTTTTGTGCACTTTTGTAAACTTTCCTTTTATTTGTTTTAGTCGACCCTAGAAGGTCAAGCTGTCGAGCATATTAATAAGGCTCCTTCCAGCATTGTAGTTCGACAACCTTTTGATATTAATAAAGATCGAATTTTCTTTCAACAAGTTATTCTCTCAAGAGACTTGTGCGCTTAGAACCTAGTTGAGACCAGCCCTCCTAGCTCTAAGTTTGTGATTTATCACGAGGTTCATCACCCCTCGTGTGGTTCACTTCACCCTTCCATCTTTTACCAACCAGAAAACCCCATCCAGAAGCCTAAGGTTGAGTTTCTCACCTAATCTTCTACAAACAGCCCACGCGCATCCAAGCCTTGAATCAAGGCTTGTATCATTTTGGTATCAGAGCTTAAAGCTCCTAAACCAGGTTTTTTCTATCCTTTTGCTTGTTTTGTTTTTAGTTCTTGCATTAGTTTAAGTCGCATTCAAGAAAAATCAAAAAAATAACATCAAACTCCAAACCGAGTGCATCTAGCCTTCTACGTGTATCACTAGGGTTTAGATTCACTTTTGCATTGCCATTCACGTTTTCCTTTTGTTTAATTCATATTTCCATTAATTTTAAGTTAAATTAAAAAGAAAAAAAAAGAAAAGAAAAGAAAATAGGAAAATACCCAAAAGATTTCGAATTGGACAGCTAGCACAAGTTGTCAAGAAAGTTTCCTTTTTCCTTTTATTCGAATTTCCATTCCTTAGGATTTTTCCTTTTTGCATTTTTTCGAACCCCTTATAAAAAGAAAACCCTCCTAACAATTTAGGAGCATCCTAACTTGTCTTCTTTCTTTGTAACACACCATGGGAGAAGAGAATAGAGAAGCAGCCGAAGCCATGATGGCCATGTTCACCACACTCCAAACACAACTCGCATCCATAGGCGAGAGGTTGGAGCGCGTGGAAAGACCGGTGAGATTCCAGGCCATAAGGCACGTGAGAGCTGAGCAAGACTGTCCTGAGGGTCCTGAGCACCTTAGGACACGACACGAACAGGAGGAACCCCAGCCAGACGGAGATGAGGACACACAACCTCATAACTATCACCATAGGCCGAGAGGACCTCCACGGCAACCAGAGGCAGAAGATGATGGCTTTGAGCCATATGGTCTTCACCAGAGACCAAGAATGCCTCCTAGACATCATGAGGATGGAGATGAACACACCTACAACCGGGTAATTCATCCTGATGTTAAACTAACTCCTCCAAATTTTGCAGGAAAAGTAGACCCCGAGGCTTACCTAGATTGGGAGAGGCGAATGGATCATATCTTTGATCACTACAACCAACCAGGACCTAGAAGAGTCTCAATGGCAGTAGCACAACTCACGGACAATGCCCTCATCTGTTGGGATCGTGAGGTATCTGACAGAAGGAGGAAGAGAATGAGACCCGTAGACTCATGGGTCGACATGAAAGACCTCATGCGACAAAGGTATGTTCCACCTTACTTTCATAGGGATTTGCAACGACGTTTTTGTACTCTTAAGCAGGGTACCAGATCAGTAGAGGAGTACTATGAAGAGTTCGAGAAGCTAAGGAACAGATTGGAGCTCAAAGATGATGAAGAAGCATTGATGGCACAATTCTTGGATGGACTCCAAGAAAGGATCAGCTGCAAGGTGGAAAGGCAAATCTACAACGACTTCAAGGACTTGTTCCACCTATCTGTGCAAGCTGAACAGCACATCAAACGTAAGAGCCAAGACATCCGCAGCAAGCCTAAGACACCTTGGGCACCAAGCAACATGCCTAACAGTGGACAAAGGCAAAAGCGTAGAGATCGAGTCAAGGTTCAAGAGCAAGCCTCCTGAACCCACCCGTGACCAGAGAGAGCCTGGTAAGTCTTCTAACCCTCAAAGATCACGTGACATAACTTGTTTCAAGTAGGGGACGTGGACACATCTCAAGGGAGTGCCCAAACAACCGAGTCATGCTGATTACGGAGGCAGGAGAATATGAGTCCCAAGATGAAGAGGACTATGAACCAGAAGGAGAATATGGTGACATTGAGTACCCTGATGTGGGGGAAGTGCTGGTCACTAGACGTATCCTCAGTGCAATGGTGGATCCTTCAGAGACCATCCAAAGGGAGAACATCTTCCACAGCCGTTGCACCATCAAGGGAAAGGTATGTAACCTCATCATAGATGGTGGTTCTTGCACTAACGTTGCTAGTGCGTATATGGTTGATAAGCTAGGTCTAGAGAGGACACGGCATCCTCGACCATATAGACTGAGATGGCTCGATGACAAAGTGGAGCTCAAGATTCATGAGCAAGTCACTGTGCCATTCAGTGTGGGCAAGTACCAAGACCAGGTCGTGTGCGACGTGGTGCCCATGCAAGCTGGCCATCTTCTACTAGGAAGACCATGGCAGTTTGACAAAGAGACCAGGCATGATGGCAGAACCAATCTCTACACCTTCGTGCATGACAAGAGAAAGGTCAGCCTAGCTCCTCTTACACCTGCCCAAGTACATGAGCTACAACTCCAAATGAGTAAGGAAAAGAAACTTGTCAAGTCTAACTTTCTTATTCAACCTAGTCATGTCCGGAGAGCTTTAGCCTCGAAGGACTTAATGTTACTAATGGTTTTCAAGGAAGTGTTGAGTATAGAACAGGGACAGGTAGAGCTACCTCATGAAGTAGCAACACTCCTCAACAAATTCCAGGATGTATTTCCAGAGGAGATACCAGCAGGCTTGCCTCCTTTACGTGGCATAGAACACCAGATTGATCTAGTGCCCGGAGCAGCCCTGCCCAACCGGCCAGCCTACCGGATGAGTCCAGAGGAGTCCAAGGAGCTTGAGAAGCAAGTCAAGGAGCTCCTGGAGAAGGGATATGTTCGAAAGAGCCTCAGTCCATGTGCTGTACCAGTGCTACTAGTGCCCAAGAAGGATGGGACTTGGCGCATGTGCGTGGACTGCCGAGCAATCAACAACATCACAGTCAAGTATAGGCATCCAATACCACGACTGGATGACATGCTAGATGAGCTGAGTGGAGCCACGGTCTTCTCCAAGATAGACCTCAAAAGTGGATACCACCAGGTAAGGATGAAGGAAGGCGATGAATGGAAGACTGCCTTCAAGACAAAGCAAGGGCTCTACGGGTGGACAGTCATGCCATTTGGCTTGACTAATGCCCCAAGCACCTTCATGCGCCTTATGAACCAAGTTCTTAAGGCGTACATCAGTAAGTTTGTGGTAGTTTATTTTGATGACATACTTGTTTATAGTAAGTGCCTACGGGAACACCTCACACATCTTGAGATGGTCCTTAAAACCCTTCGACAAGAAGAGCTTTATGCCAATCTCAAGAAGTGCATCTTTTGTACTGATAAACTTTTCTTTTTAGGTTTTGTTGTAAGTTCACAGGGCCTACAGGTTGATGAAGAGAAGATTCGAGCCATACAAGAATGGCCAACACCAGGCAATATCAGCCAAGTAAGGAGCTTCCACGGACTGGCCAGCTTCTATAGGAGATTCGTGCCCAACTTCAGCAGTATTGCCTCACCCTTGACGGCAATAGTGAAGAAGAATGTGGGATTCAGCTGGGGGGAAGCTCAGGAGAAGGCATTCCAGGCCTTGAAGGATAGCCTTACATATGCACCAGT
>CM032162.1:40194092-40211362 GCA_018901935.1 Pugionium cornutum | reverse complement strand
CTCTCCTGTCGTAGGTGTAGCCACACCCAATCGCCTGGTTGAAAGATCACCTCCATTCTTCCCTTGTTAGCATGAGTCACGTACTGCCCGGTCCTCTTCTCCAAGTTCTCTGCTACCTTCTAGTGTAACTTCCTTATGAACTCTGCTTTGGATACTCCGTTGAGGTTGGTCATTTCTGCTGGTGGCAGTGGCGTTTGCTCCAATGGGGTGAGAGGGTTGAAGCCAAGTCTTGAGGTCTTCTTGGTTGCTGAGTGCACAGCTCAGATGTAAGCGAACTCTATGAATGGTAGGCACTCCACCCAAGTCTTGAGGTTCTTCCCTAGTGTAGTCTTGAGAAGAGTTGATAGTGTCCGGTTGACAACTTCAGTTTGGCCATCGGTTTGAGGATGGCAGGTGGTAGAGAAGAGTAGCTTCGTGCCTAGCTTCCTCCAAAGGGTCCTCCAGAAAAATGGCTGAGGAACTTGGTGTCCATGTCTGACACGATGGTCCTTGGCACTCCATGAAGCCGTACTATCTCCTTGAAGAACAGCTTGGCTGTTTGCGTGGCATCATTAACATTGGCACACGGAATGAAGTGTGCCATCTTGGAGAATCTGTCCACCACTACAAAGGTTGCATCCTTGTGGTTGATCTTGGGCAGACCTAGAACGAAGTCCATTGAGATGTCCACCCATGGATGTGTAGGTATGGGCAGTGGGAGATACAACCAGTGAGGTTGCACTCGGGACTTCGCCTTTTTGCAAGTGATGCACCTTGCACAATGGGCTTCTACTGACCTTTTGATGTGTGGCCAGTAGAAGTGCTCCTTGACCACTGCTAGGGTCTTTTCGACACCAAAGTGGCCCATGAGTGCTCCTCCATGAGCTTCTCGGATGATAAGCTCTCGTAATGATCCTTGTGATATGCACAACCTTCTCTCTCGGAACAAGAATCCCTCATGGATGTAAAACTTGCCATGACTCCCTGTGCCACACTCCTTGTAGCTCTCAGCAAGGTCAGGATCATCTTTGTATAGGTCTTTGATGTGCTCGAATCCTAGGACCTTTGCTTCCATGGTGGATATCAAGGCAAACCTCCTTGTTAGTGCATCGGCTACCACATTGTCTTTGCCCTTCTTGTACTTGATGACGTACGGGAAGGTCTCTATGAACTCCATCCACCTGGCATGTATCCTCTTGAGATTGGTTTGCCCTCTGAGGTGTTTGAGAGTCTCGTGATCAGTGTGGATCACAAACTCCTTGGACAGCAAGTAATGCTGCCAAGTCTCCAATGCTCGGACAAGGGCATAGAGCTCCTTGTCATAAGTGGGGTAGTTCAGTGAGGCACCCCCTAGCTTCTCACTGAAGTATGCCACTGGTCTCCCTCCTTGGGTTAGCACTGCTCCTATGCCTATTCCAGAGGCATCACACTCCACTTCAAATGTCTTGTTGAAGTCGGGCAGGACTAGCACTGGTGCATGTGTAAGGCTTTCCTTCAAGGCCTGGAAGGCCTTCTCCTGAGCTTCTCTGATGAGGACATCATGTTGTATGTCCAGCCAGGAGACCAGACTGGCCGACCAGGAAGCTTTCCCGAGACAGCCGGGCCATTTGGCACGTCTACCGGCCCAAGCGGTACCGCCGGACCCTCGACCAATAGGACCGGACCAATCAACATTGCCGGCGGAGAGGCCCAAGCTTCCGGCACAATTGGTGGCGACGTGGATGACACCGCCAGTCCCCTTGGTGGCGCCGCCGACTCCAGGATCAACTAGGCCGGTCCTGAGCGCATTCCGGCCAGTACCTCGCACAATTCAGCCGGTACAGCCGATCTAGTCGAGTACACGAGCATTTCAACTTCTACACAAGGAAACTCGGACCAGATAAGCTACCAGCTTCAGGAAATACATCTAAAGGAAGTCTCCACACCAGTAGTGCCACCAGGAGCAATGACAAGGAGCAGATCAAGAGCAATATTCCACAAGTTCAGCTTATGGGTCGACAAGCTCCTAGAGGAAGATCGACTAAGGACAATAGGCCAGAAGTGCAAAGAAGAGTCCAAAGGCTTCTCAACAATGCAAGGGACTTCAGAGACTTGGGCTTTAGTGGCAAGAGAGGTCAGGGCCCAAAGATTCCTAACCCTACTCCAAGTCGAAGACTAGGAGCAAGGCGCGTGCATGCCACAAGGACGGCCACCTTCCATTTCTTGGCCGTGAGGTAAGTAAGGCAAGTTTTCAATACGAATATTTGCCTCTTTCTGTTTTGCAGGGTAGGATCTAGAATATTTACATTTTTTGAGTCAAAGACATTTTAGGAATAGGTCCTTTTTCGGTTATGCACTTTTGTACATTTTCGATTTGTGCACTTTTGTAATCTTTCTTTTTCTTTCTTTGAGTCGACCCTAGAAGGTCAAGCTATCGAGTATATTAATAAGGCTCCTTCCAGCATTGTAGTTCGATAACCTTTTTGATATTAATAAAGTAGAACTTTCATCCAACAAGTTTTCTCTCTAAGAATCTTGTGCGCTTAGAACCTAGTTGAGACCAGTCCTCCTAGCTCTAAATTTGTGATTTATCACGAGGTTCATCACCCCTCGTGTGGTTCACTTTACCCTTCCATCGAATACCAACCCAAAAACCCCTATCCAAGAAGTCTAAGGTCGAGTTTCTCACCTAACCTTCTCCAAACAGCCCATGCGCATATAAGCCTTGAATCGAGGCTTGTATCATTTTGGTATCAGAGCTTAAAGCTCCTAAACCAGGTTGTTTCTATCCTTTAACTTGCTTTGTTTCTTGTTCTTGCATTAGTTTAAGTTTCATTCAAGAAAAAAAAATATCTAAGTTCATACCGAGTGCATCTAGTTCCTACGTGCATCACTAGGTTCTAGAATCATTCTTGCATTGCTATTTTTGACTTTCCTTTTTGTTAGAATCATATTTCCAATAAATTTAAGTTAAATTAAAAAGAAAAAAAAGAAAATAGGAAAAATAGCAAAATGATTCAAATTGCAAAAAAGTCTCCTTTTTGTTCAAATCTACATATTTTCGAATTTTCCATTTCTCAGATTTTTGTTTTTGCATTTTTTTCAAAATCCCCCTTATAGAAAGAAAACCCTCCTAATAATTCATAGGAGATAGCAATAACTTGTCTTCCAAGTTTTTCTTTAGTAGTACGCAATGACTAGGAGAGAAGTAGCACAATCACGGACAATGCCGTCAAGCATCTGACCGAGAGATAGCTCATGGGATGAAAGGTCATACAACATGTTCTTACCTGAGCGTCCGTACTCTTAAGCAGCGTACCAGATCATAACTATCGAGAAGCTAAGGAACAGGCTGGAGCAATGATGATGAAGAAGCTTTGATGGCACAATTCTTGGATGGACTCCAAGAAAGAGTCAGCCGTAAGGTGGAAAGGCAAATCTACAATAACTTCAAAGACTTGTTCCACCTATCTGTCCAGGCTGAGCAGCACATCAAACGTAAGAGCCAAGACATCCGCAGCAAGCCTAAGACGCCTTGGGCACCAAGCAACATTCCCAAGCCCGTAGACAAAGGCAAGAGCATAGAGATCGAGTCAAGGTTCAAGAGCAAGCCTCCTGAACCAAACCGTGACCAGAAAGAGCCTAGTAAGTCTTATAACCCTCAAAGATCACGTGACATCACTTGTTTCAAGTGTAGGGGTCGTGGACACATCTCAAGGGAGTGCCCAAAAAACCGGGTCATGCTGATTACATAGGCTGGAGAGTATGAGTCCCAAGATGAAGAGGACTATGAACCAGAAGAAGAATACGGTGACATTGAGTACCCTGATGTGGGGGAAGTGCTGGTCACTAGACGCATCCTCAGTGCAATGGTGGATCCTTCAGAGACCATCCAAAGGGAGAACATCTTCCACAACCATTGCACCATCAAGGGCAAGGTATGTAACCTCATCATAGATGGTGGTTCTTGCACTAACGTTGCTAGTGCATATATAGTTGGTAAGCTAGGTCTAGAGAAGACAAGGCATCCTCGGCCATATATACTGAGATGGCTCTATGACAAAGTGGAGCTCAAGATCCATGAGCAAGTCACTGTCCCATTCAGTGTGGGCAAGTACCAAGACCAAGTCGTGTGCGACGTGGTGCCCATGCAAGCTGGCCATCTTCTGCTAGAAAGGCCATGGCAGTTTGACAAGGAGAGCAGGCATGATGGCCGGACCAATCTCTACACTTTCGTGCATGACAAGAGAAAAGTCAGCCTAGCTTCTCTCACACTTGCCCAGGTACATGAGCTTCAACAGCAAATTAGTAAGGAAAAGAAGCTCATTAAATCTAATTTTTTATTCAACCGAGTCATGTCCGGAAAGCTTTAGCCTCAAACGATCTAATGCTACTAATGGTTTTCAAAGAAGTGTTGAATGTAGAAAAAGAGCAGGTATAGCTATCTCCTGGAGTGGAAACTCTCCTCAACAAGTTCCAGGATGTGTTTCTAGAGGAGATACCAGCAGGCTTGCCTCCCTTACGTGGCATAGAACACCAGATCAACCTAGTGCCCGGAGCAGCCCTGCCAAACCGACCAGCCTACCGGATGAGTCCAGAGGAGTCCAAGGAGCTTGAGAAGCAAGTCAAGGAGCTCCTGGAGAAAGGCTATGTTCGAGAGAGCCTCAGTCCATGTGCCGTACCAGTGCTACTAGTTCCCAAGAAGGATGGGACTTGGCGAATGTGCGTGGACTGCCGAGCAATCAACAACATCACAGTCAAGTACCGGCATCCGATACCACGGCTGGATGACATGCTAGATGAGCTGAGTGGAGCCACGGTCTTCTCCAAGATAGACCTCAAGAGTGGATACCACCAGGTCAGGATGAAGGAAGGTGATGAATGGAAGACTGCTTTCAAGACAAAGCAAGGGCTCTACGAGTGGAGAGTCATGCCATTCGGCTTGACTAATGCCCCCAAGCACCTTCATGCGCCTTATGAACCAAGTTCTTAGGGCGTACATCAGTAAGTTTGTAGTGGTTTACTTCGATGATATACTAGTTTATAGTAAGTGCCTCCGGGAACACCTCACACATCTTGAGATGGTACTTAAAACCCTTCGACAAGAAGAGCTTTATGCCAATCTCAAGAAGTGCATCTTTTGTACTGATAAACTTTTCTTTTTAGGTTTTGTTGTAAGTTCACAGGGCCTACAGGTTGATGAAGAGAAGATTCGAGCCATACAAGAATGGCCAACACCAGGCAATATCAGCCAAGTAAGGAGCTTCCACGGACTGGCCAGCTTCTATAGGAGATTCGTGCCCAACTTCAGCAGTATTGCCTCACCCTTGACGGCAATAGTGAAGAAGAATGTGGGATTCAGCTGGGGGGAAGCTCAGGAGAAGGCATTCCAGGCCTTGAAGGATAGCCTTACATATGCACCAGTTCTAGTCCTGCCCGACTTCAACAAGACGTTTGAAGTGGAGTGTGATACCTCTGGAATAGGCATAGGAGCAGTGCTAACCCAAGGAGGGAGACCAGTAGCATACTTCAGTGAGAAGCTAGGTGGTGCCTCACTGAACTACCCCACTTACGACAAGGAGCTTTATGCCCTTGTCCGAGCATTGGAGACTTGGCAGCATTACTTGCTGTCGAAGGAGTTTGTGATCCACACTGATCACGAGACTCTCAAACACCTCAGAGGGCAAACCAATCTCAAGAGGAGTCATGCCAGGTGGATGGAGTTCATAGAGACCTTCCCGTACGTCATCAAGTACAAGAAGGGCAAAGACAATGTGGTAGCCGATGCACTATCAAGGAGGTTTGCCTTGATATCCACCATGGAGGCAAAGGTCCTAGGATTCGAGCACATCAAAGACCTATACAAGGATGATCCTGACTTTGCTGAGAGCTACAAGGAGTGTGGCACAAGCTGTGCATACCACAAGGATCATTAAGGGAGCTTATCATCCAGGAAGCTCATGGAGGAGGACTCATGGGCCACTTTGGTGTCGACAAGACTAGCAGTGGTCAAGGAGCACTTCTACTGGCCACACATCAAGAGGACAGTAGAAGCTCATTGTGCAAGGTGCATCACTTGCAAGAAGGCAAAGTCCCGAGTGCATCCTCACGGGTTGTATCTCCCACTGCCCATACCGACGCATCCATGGGTGGATATATCAATGGACTTTGTTCTAGGACTGCCCAAGATCAACCACAAAGATGCAATCTTTGTAGTGGTGGACAGATTCTCCAAGATGGCACACTTCATTCTGTGTGCCAATGTCAATGATGCCACGCAAACAGCCGAGCTGTTCTTCAGGGAGATAGTACGGCTTCATGGAGTGCCAAGGACCATCGTATCAGACAAGGACACCAAGTTCCTCAGCCATTTCTGGAGGACCCTTTGGAGGAAGCTAGGCACGAAGCTACTCTTCTCTACCACCTGCCATCCTCAAACCGTTGGCCAAACTGAACTTATCAACAGGACACTATCAACTCTTCTCAGGACTACACTAGGGAAGAACCTCAAGACTTGGGTGGAGTGCCTGCCATTCATAGAGTTCGCTTACAACCGAGCCGTGCACTCAGCAACCAAGAAGACACCATTTGAAGTAATATACGGCTTCAACCCTCTCACCTCATTGGAGCAAACGCCACTTCCACCAGCAGAGATGACCAACCTCAACAGAGCATCCAAGGCAGAGTTCATAAGGAAGTTACACCAGAAGGTAGCAGAGAAAAGGACCGGGCAATACATCACTCATGCCAACAAGGGAAGAAAGGAGGTGATCTTTCAACTAGGCGATTGGGTGTGGCTACACCTACTGTAGGAGAGGTTCCCCAACCTAAGGAGTTCCAAGCTTGGAGATGGACAATTCAGAGTGCTGGAGAGAATCAACAACAACGCCTACCGGATCGAGCTCCCAGGTGAGTTTAATGTGTCCAACATGTTCAACGAAACTGACTTAGCCCCTTTCCATGCAGATGAACTAGTTTTGAGGTCAAAATCTACTGAAGAGGGAGGGGATGATGAGGACATCAGGTCGTATGTCCAGCCAGGAGACCATAATGGCCGAACAGGAAGCTTGAGACAGACCATTTGAGTGACTACTGGGACCTCAACCAATAGGAGATCAGTTGCGGATTCCAAACTCCGGATTTGGATGACAGTTCTGATCAGGATAACCTTGGCCAGTCCTGAAGGCATTTTGGCCAGCACCTCGCACAATCCAGCCGGTACAGCCGATCCAGCCGATTACACGAGCATTTCAACTTCTACACAAGGAAACTCGGACCAGATAAGCTACCAGCTTCAGGACATACATCTAGAAGAAGTCTCCACACCAGTACTACCACCAAGATCAGTGACAAGGAGCAGATCAAGAGCACTCTTCCACAAGTTCAGCTTATGGGTCGACAAGCTCCTAGAGGAAGATCGACTAAGGAAAATGGGCCAGAAGTGCAAAGAAGAGTCCAAAGGCTTCTCAACAATGCAAGGGACTTCAGAGACTTGGGCTTTAGTGGCAAGAGAGGTCAGGGCCCAAAGATTTCTAACCCTACTTGATGAGGACATCAGGTCGTACATCCAGCCAGGAGACCAGACTGGCCGACCAGGAAGCTTGCCCGAGACAGTAGGACTATCTGGCACGTCTGCCGGACAAGGCAGTACCGCCGGACCCTCGACCAATAGGACCAGACCGGTCAGCATTGCCGGCGGAGAGGCCCAAGCTTCCGGCACACTTGGTGGCGACGTGGATGATACCGCCGGTCCCCTTGGTGATGCCACCAACTCCGGGATCAACTTGGCTGGTCCTGAAGGCATTCCGGCCAGTACCTCGCACATTCCAGCCAGTACAGCCGATCCAGCCGAGTGCACGAGCAATTCAACTTCTACACAAGGAAACTCGGACCAGATAAGCTACCAGCTTCAGGACATGCATCTAGAGGAAGTATCCACACCAGTAGTGCCACCAGGAGCAATGACAAGAAGCAGATCAAGGGCACTCTTCCACAAATTCAGCTTATTGCTCGACAAGCTCCTAGAGGAAGATCAGCTAAGGACAGTGGGCCAGAAGAGCAAAGTAGAGTCCAAAGGCTTCTCAACAACACAAGGGACATCAGAGACTTGGGCTTTAGTGGCAAGAGAGGTCAGGGCCCAAAGATTCTTAACCCTACTCCAAGTCGAAGACTAGGAGCAAGGCGCGTGCATGCCACAAGGACGACCACCTTCCATTTCTTGGCCGTGAGGTAAGTTAAGGTAAGTTTCAATTCGAATATATGCCTCTTTCTGTTTTGCAGGGTAGGATCTAGATGCTTTACATTTTTGAGTCAAGAACATTTTAGGAATAGGTCCTTTTTCGGTTATACACTTTGTATCTTTTCCTTTTGTGCACTTTTGTAAACTTTCCTTTTCTTTATTTGAGTCGACCCTAGAAGGTCAAGCTGTCGAGCATATTAATAAGGCTCCTTCCAGCATTGTAGTTCGACAACCTTTTTGATAATTAATAAAGATCGAATTTTCTTTCAACAAGTTATTCTCGCAAGAGACTTGTGCCCTTAGAACCTAGTTGAGACCAGCCCTCCTAGCTCTAAGTTTGTGATTTATCACGAGGTTCATCACCCCTCGTGTGGTTCACTTCATCTTTCCATCGAATACCAACCCAAAAACCACTATCCAAGAAGTCTAAGGTCGAGTTTCTCACCTAAACTTCTCCAAACAGCCCACGCGCATACATCCTTGAATCAAGGCTTGTATCATTTTGGTATCAGAACTTAAAGCTCCTAAACCAGGTTGTTTCTATCCTTTAGTTAGTTTTGTTTTGTGTTCTTGCATTAGTTTATGTCGCATTCAAGAAAAATAAAAAAAATAACATCAAACTCCAAACGAGTGCATCTAGCCTTCTACGTAAATCACTAGGGTTTAGATTCACTTTTGCATTGCCATTAACGTTTTTCTTTTTGTTTAAATCATACTTCCTTTATTTTTAAGTTAAATTAAAAATAAAAGAAAAAGAAAATAGAAAGAATACTAAAAGAATTCGAATTGGACAGCTAGCACAAGTTGTCAAGAAAGTTTCCTTTTTTCAAATCTTCATATCTTTGAATTTCCAATTCTCAGATTTTTTCCTTTTTGCAAAATTTTCGAAATCCTTTTAAAAAGAAAACCTCCTAATAATTTAGGAGCATCCTAACTTGTCTTCTTTCTTTGTAGCACACAATGGCAGAAGAAAATAGAGAAGCAACCGGAGCCATGATGGCCATGTTCACCACACTCCAAACACAACTCGCATCCATAGGCGAGAGGTTGGAGCGCGTGGAGAGGCCGGTGAGATTTCAGGCCATAAGGCACGTGAGAGCTGAGCAAGACCGTCCTGAGGGTCCTGAGCACCTTAGGACATGGCACGAACATGAGGAACCCCAGCCAGATGGAGATGAGGACACACAACCTCACAACTATCACCATAGGCCGAGAGGACCTCCACGGCAACCAGAGGCGGAAGATGATGGCTTTGAGCCATATGATCTTCACCAGAGACCAAGAATGCCTCCTAGACATCATGAGGATGGAGATGAACACGCCTACAACCGGGTAAATCATCCTGATGTTAAGCTAACTCCTCCAAGTTTTGCAGGAAAAGTAGACCCCGAGGCTTACCTAGATTGGGAGAGAAGAATGGATCATATCTTTGATCACTACAACCAACCAGGACCTAGGAGAGTCTCAATGGCAGTAGCACAACTCACGGACAATGCTCGTGAGGTATCTGACAGAAGGACGAAGAGAATGAGGCCCGTAGACTCATGGGTCGACATGAAAGACCTCATGCGACAAAGGTTTGTACCACCTTACTTTCATAGAGATTTGCAACAACGTTTTCGTACTCTTAAGCAGGGTACCAGATCAGTAGAAGAGTACAATGAAGAGTTCGAGAAGCTAAGGAACGGATTGGAGCTCAATGATGATGAAGAAGCGTTGATGGCACAATTCTTGGATGGACTCCAAGAAAGGATCAGCCGCAAGGTGGAAAGGCAAATCTACAATGACTTCAAAGACTTGTTCCACCTATCTGTCCAGGCTGAGCGGCACATCAAACGTAAGAGCCAAGACATCCGCAGCAAGCCTAAGACACCTTGGGCACCAAGCAACATGCCCAAGCCCGTAGACAAAGGCAAGAGCATAGAGATCGAGTCAAGGTTCAAGAGCAAGCCTCCTGAACCCACCCGTGACCAGAGAGAGCCTGGTAAGTCTTATAACCCTCAAAGATCACGTGACATCACTTGTTTCAAGTGCAGGGGACGTGGACACATCTCACAGGAGTGCCCAAACAACCGAGTCATGCTTATTACGGAGGCAGGAGAGTATGAGTCCCAAGATGAAGAGGACTATGAACCAGAAGGAGAGTATGGTGACATTGAGTACCCTGATGTGGGGGAAGTGCTTGTCACTAGATGTATCCTCTGTGCAATGGTGGATCCTTCAGAGACCATCCAAAGGGAGAACATCTTCCACAACCATTGCACCATCAAGGGCAAGGTATGTAACCTCATCATAGATGGTGGTTCTTGCACTAACGTTGCTAGTGCATATATAGTTGGTAAGCTAGGTCTAGAGAAGACAAGGCATCCTCGGCCATATATACTGAGATGGCTCTATGACAAAGTGGAGCTCAAGATCCATGAGCAAGTCACTGTGCCATTCAGTGTGGGCAAGTACCAAGACCAAGTCGTGTGCGACGTGGTGCCCATGCAAGCTGGCCATCTTCTGCTAGAAAGGCCATGGCAGTTTGACAAGGAGAGCAGGCATGATGGCCGGACCAATCTCTACACTTTCGTGCATGACAAGAGAAAAGTCAGCCTAGCTTCTCTCACACTTGCCCAGGTACATGAGCTTCAACAGCAAATTAGTAAGGAAAAGAAGCTCATTAAATCTAATTTTTTATTCAACCGAGTCATGTCCGGAAAGCTTTAGCCTCAAACGATCTAATGCTACTAATGGTTTTCAAAGAAGTGTTGAATGTAGAAAAAGAGCAGGTATAGCTATCTCCTGGAGTGGAAACTCTCCTCAACAAGTTCCAGGATGTGTTTCTAGAGGAGATACCAGCAGGCTTGCCTCCCTTACGTGGCATAGAACACCAGATCAACCTAGTGCCCGGAGCAGCCCTGCCAAACCGACCAGCCTACCGGATGAGTCCAGAGGAGTCCAAGGAGCTTGAGAAGCAAGTCAAGGAGCTCCTGGAGAAAGGATATGTTCGAGAGAGCCTCAGTCCATGTGCTGTACCAGTGCTACTAGTGCCCAAGAAGGATGGGACTTGGCGCATGTGCGTGGACTGCCGAGCAATCAACAACATCACGGTCAAGTATAGGCATCCCATACCACGACTGGATGACATGCTAGATGAGCTGAGTGGAGCCACGGTCTTCTCCAAGATAGACCTCAAAAGTGGATACCACCAGGTAAGAATGAAGGAAGGTGATGAGTGGAAGACTGCTTTCAAGACAAAGCAAGGGCTCTACGAGTGGACAGTCATGCCATTCGGCTTGACTAATGCCCCAAGCACCTTCATGCGCCTTATGAACCAAGTTCTTAGGGCGTACATCAGTAAGTTTGTAGTTGTTTACTTTGATGAATACTAGTTTATAGTAAGTGCCTACGGGAACACCTCACACATCTTGAGATGGTACTTAAAACCCTTCGACAAGAAGAGCTTTATGCCAATCTCAAGAAGTGCACCTTTTGTACTGATAAGCTTGTCTTTTAGGTTTTGTTGTAAGTTCACAGGGCCTACAGGTTGATGAAGAGAAGATTCGAGCCATACAAGAATGGCCAACACCAGGAAACATCAGCCAAGTAAGGAGCTTCCACGGACTGGCCAGCTTCTATAGGAGATTCGTGCCCAACTTCAGCAGTATTGCCTCACCATTGACGGCAGTAGTGAAGAAGAACGTGGGATTCAGCTGGGGAGAAGCTCAGGAGAAGGCATTCCAGGCCTTGAAGGACAGCCTTACACACGCACCAGTGCTAGTCCTGCCCGACTTCAACAAGACGTTTGAAGTGGAGTGTGATGCCTCTGGAATAGGCATAGGAGCAGTGCTAACCAAGGAGGGAGACCAGTGGCATACTTCAGTGAGAAGTTAGGTGGTGCCTCACTGAACTACCCCACTTACGACAAGGAGCTTTATGCCCTTTTCCGAGCATTGGAGACTTGGCAGCATTACTTGCTGTCCAAGGAGTTTGTGGTCCACACTGATCACGAGACTCTCAAACACCTCAGAGGGCAAACCAATCTCAAGAGGAGACATGCCAGGTGGATGGAGTTCATAGAGACCTTCCCATACGTCATCAAGTACAAGAAGGGCAAGGACAATGTGGTAGCCAATGCACTATCAAGGAAGTTTGCCTTGATATCAACCATGGAGGTAAAGGTCCTAGGACTCGAGCACATCAAGGACCTATACAAGGATGATCCTGACTTGCTGAGAGCTACAAGGAGTGTGGCACAGGGAGTCATGGCAAGTTTTACATCCATGAGGGATTCGAGCACATCAAGGACCTATACAAGGATGATCCTGACTTTGCTGAGAGCTATAAGGAGTGTGGCACAGGGAGTCATGGCAAGTTCTACATCCATGAGGGATTCTTGTTCCAAGAAAGAAGGCTGTCATACCACAAGGATCATTAAGGGAGCTTATCATCCGAGAAGCTCATGGAGGAGGACTCATGGGCCACTTTGGTGTTGACAAGACTCTAGCAGTGGTCAAGGAGCACTTCTACTGGCCAAACATCAAGAGGATAGTAGAAGCTCATTGTGCAAGATTCATCACTTGCAAGAAGGCAAAGTCTCGAGTGCAACCTCACGGGTTGTATCTCCCACTGCCCATACCTACACATCCATGGGTGGGCATCTCAATGGACTTTGTTCTAGGTCTACCCAAGATCAACCACAAAGATGCAATCTTTGTAGTGGTGGATAGATTCTCCAAGATAGCACACTTCATTCCATGTGCCAATGTCAATGATGCCACACAAACAGCTGAGCTGTTCTTCAGGGAGATAGTACGGCTTCATGGAGTGCCAAAGACCATCGTATCAGACAGGGACACCAAGTTCCTCAGCCATTTCTGGAGGACCCTTTGGAGAAAGCTAGACACGAAGCTATTCTTCTCTACCACCTGCCATCCTCAAACCGATGGCCAAACTGAAGTTGTCAACAAGACACTATCAACCCTTCTCAGGACTACACTAGGGAAGAACCTAAAGACTTGGGTGGAGTGCCTGCCATTCATAGAGTTCGTTTACAACCTAGCTGTGCACTCAGCAACCAAGAAGACACCATTTGAAGTGGTATACGGCTTCAACCCTCTCACCCCATTGGAGCAAACACCACTACCACCAGCTGAGATGACCAACCTCAACGGAGCATCCATGGCAGTGTTCATAAGGAGGTTACACTGTGGTGCAGTCTTGGAGAGAGGACCAGTACGTGACCCATGCCAACAAGGGAAGAAAGGAGGTGATCTTTCAACCAGGCGATTGGGTGTGGCTACACCTACGGCAGAGGAGGTTCCCAAACCTAAGGAGTTCCAAGCCAGCACCAAGAGGAGATGGACCATTCAGAGTGCTCGAGAAAATCAACAACAACGCCTACCGGATCGAGCTACCTGATGAACCAGTTTTGAGGACAAAACCTATTGAAGAGGGAGGGGATGATGACGACATCAGGTCGCATATCCAGCCAGGAGACCAGACTCCGAGGAAGCTTGCTTGACAGTGGCCATCTGGCACGCCTGCCTGTCCAAGCAGTACCGCCGGACCCTCGACCAATAGGACCAGATCAACCAGCATTGCTGGCGGAGAGGCCCAAGCTTCCAGCACAGTTGGTGGGGACGTGGATGACACCGCCGGTCCCCTTGGTGATGCCGCCAACTCCGGGATCAACTTGGCTGGTCCTGAAGGCATTCCGGCCAGTACCTCGCACAGTCCAGCCGGTACAGCCGATCCAGCCGAGTGCAGGAGCAATTCAACTTCCTCACAAGGAAACTTGGACCAGATAAACTACCAGCTTCAGGACATGCATCTAGAGGAAGTATTCACACCAGTAGTTCCACCAGGAGCAATGACAAGAAGCAGATCAAGGGCACTCTTCCATAAATTCAGCTTATGGGTGGACAAGCTCCTAGAGGAAGATCAGCTAAGGACAATGGACCAGAAGAGCAAAGTAGAGTCCAAAGGCTTCTCAACAACACAAGAAACATCAGAGAATTGGGCTTTAGTGGCAAGATAGGTCAGGGCCCAAAGATTTTTAACCCTACTCCAAGTCGAAGACTAGGAGCAAGGCGCGTGCATGCCACAAGGACGGCCACCTTCCATTTCTTGGCCGTGAGGTGAGTTAAGGTAAGTTTACATTCGAATATATGCCTCTTTCTGTTTTGCAGGGTAGGATCTAGTTGCTTTACATTTTTGAGTCAAGAACATTTTAGAAATAGGTCCTTTTTCGGTTATACACTTTTGTATTTTTCCTTTTGTGCACTTTTGTAAACTTTCCTTTTTCTTATTTGAGTCGACCCTAGTAGGTCAAGCTGTCGAGCATATTAATAAAGCAGAACATCACAAGCCTCTCAAGAGACACCTTAGAACCTAGTTGAGACCACTCCTAGCTCTAAGGGGAATCACGAGGCATCAGTGGTTCACTTCACCCTTCCATCGTTTACCAACCAGAAAACCCCTATCCAGAAGCCTAAGGTTGAGTTTCTCACCCAATCTTCTACAAACAGCCCACGCGCATACATCCTTGAATCAAGGCTTGTATCAACACATCTCAAGAGAGTGCCCAAACAACCGGGTCATGCTGATTACGGTGGCTAGAGAATATGAATCCCAAGATGAAGAGGACTATGAACCAGAAGAGAAATATGGTGACATTGAGTACCCTGATGTGGGGGAAGTGCTGGTCACTAGGCGCATCCTCAGTGCAATGGTGGATCCTTCAGAGACCATCCAAAGGGAGAACATCTTCCACAGCCGTTGTACCATCAAGGGAAGGTATGTAACCTCATCATAGATGGTGGTTCTTGCACTAACGTTGCTAGTGCATATATGGTTGATAAGCTAGGTCTAGAGAAGACAAGGCATCCTCGACCATATAGACTGAGATGGCTGGATGACAAAGTGGAGCTCAAGATCCATGAGCAAGTCACTGTGCCATTCAGTGTGGGCAAGTACCAAGACCAAGTCGTGTGCGACGTGGTGCCCATGCAAGCTGGCCATCTTCTGCTAGGAAGACCATGGCAGTTTGACAAAGAGACCAGGCATGATGGCCGAACCAATCTCTACACTTTTGTGCATGACAAAGAAAGGTCAGCTTGGCTCCTCTTACACCTGCCCAGGTACATGAGCTACAACCCCAAATGAGTAAGGAAAAGAAACTTATCAAGTCTAATTTTCTTATTCAACCAAGCCATGTCCGGAGAGCTTTAGCCTCAAAGGATTTAATGTTACTAATGGTTTTCAAGGAAGTGTTGAGTGTAGAAAAAGGACAGGTAGAGCTACCTCTTGAAGTAGCAACTCTCCTCAACAAGTTCAAAGATGTGTTTCCAGAGGAGATACCAGCAGGCTTGCCTCCTTTACGTGCCATAGAACACCAGATCGATCTAGTCCCCGGAGCAGCCCTGCCCAACCGGCCAGCCTAGGATGAGTCCAGAGGAGTCCAAGGAGCTTGAGAAGCAAGTCAAGGAGCTCCTGGAGAAAGGATATGTTCGAGAGAGCCTCAGTCCATGTGCCGTACCAGTGCTACTAGTGCCCAAGAAGGATGGGACATGGCGCATGTGCGTGGACTGCCGAGCAATCAACAACATCACAGTCAAGTACCGGCATCCAATACCACGGCTGGATGACATGCTAGATGAGCTGAGGGGAGCCACGGTCTTCTCCAAGATAGACCTCAAGAGTGGATACCACCAGGTCAGGATGAAGAAAGGTGATGAATGGAAGACTGCTTTCAAGACAAAGCAAGGGCTCTACGAGTGGACAGTCATGCCATTCGGCTTGACTAATGCCCCAAGCACCTTCATGCGCTTTATGAACCAAGTTCTTAGGGCGTACATCAGTAAGTTCGTAGTAGTTTATTTTGATGACATACTTGTTTATAGTAAGTGCCTACGGGAACACCTAACACATCTTGAGATGGTTCTTAAAACCCTTCGACAAGAAGAGCTTTATGCCAATCTCAAGAAGTGCACCTTTTGTACTGATAAGCTTGTCTTTTAGGTTTTGTTGTGAGTTCACAGGGCCTACAGGTTGATGAAGAGAAGATTCGAGCCATACAAGAATGGCCAACACCAGGCAACATCAGCCAAGTAAGGAGCTTCCACGGACTGGCCAGCTTCTATAGGAGACTCGTGCCCAACTTCAGCAGTATTGCCTCACCACTGACAGCAGTAGTGAAGAAGAACGTGGATTCAGCTGGGGAGAAGCTCAAGAGAAGGCATTCCAGGCCTTGAAGGACAGCCTTACACATGCACCAGTGCTAGTCCTGCCCGACTTCAACAAGACGTTGAAGTGGAGTGTGATGCCTCTGGAATAGGCATAGGAGCAGTGCTAACCCAAGGAGGGAGACCAGTGGCATACTTCAGTGAGAAGCTAGGTGGTGCCTCACTGAACTACCCCACTTATGACAAGGAGCCCTATGCCCTTGTCCGAGCCTTGGAGACTTGGCAGCATTACTTGCTGTCCAAGGAATTTGTGATCCACACTGATCACGAGACTCTCAAACACCTCAGAGGGCAAACCAATCTCAAGAGGAGACATGCCAGGTGGATGGAGTTCATAGAGACCTTCCCGTACGTCATCAAGTACAAGAAGGGCAAAGACAATGTGGTAGCACATGCACTATCAAGGAGGTTTGCCTTGATATCAACCATGGAGGCAAAGGTCCTAGGATTCGAGCACATCAAGGACCTATACAAGGATGATCCTGACTTTGCTGAGAGCTATAAGGAGTGTGGCACAGGGAGTCATGGCAAGTTCTACATCCATGAGGGATTCTTGTTCCAAGAAAGAAGGCTGTCATACCACAAGGATCATTAAGGGAGCTTATCATCCGAGAAGCTCATGGAGGAGGACTCATGGGCCACTTTGGTGTTGACAAGACTCTAGCAGTGGTCAAGGAGCACTTCTACTGGCCAAACATCAAGAGGATAGTAGAAGCTCATTGTGCAAGATTCATCACTTGCAAGAAGGCAAAGTCTCGAGTGCAACCTCACGGGTTGTATCTCCCACTGCCCATACCTACACATCCATGGGTGGGCATCTCAATGGACTTTGTTCTAGGTCT